>JAODAL010033282.1:0-45776 GCA_025379985.1 Phyllomedusa bahiana | reverse complement strand
CTGTAATTTTATATACAGACATCAAACCCCATATTATACATAATTTGACTTGAAAGTATTTAGCATTTGCATAGTTACAATTTTGCTCATAAAAAATCAAAGTGTTAATTTGTATTATTTTGTTAGTTTTTTGGGAAAATCCCCTTTTGGTTTTCAGTTTGCCTGAATCCTTCTGGGCTCTGTTTCAAGCATCTTGACCAAAATCGGGATCCCGGGTTCTTTCTACACTTTCCCCAATGTTGGTGCAGACTGGATTTGGATACAAATACAGCTTTTTCTTCAACTCTACCCCAAAAGTGTTAAAAAGATAAAAACGTTTTTAAACCCCTTTTGCTTGTCAGGTCTGTTCTCCCAAAATAGCTTGATTTTTTTTATAAAAGGTGGTAAACAGCCTGTGTTGATTTTATACAGTAAAGTTTCACTTAAATATGCCCCATGTATGGGGAGTGGGAAAGTCGGGAGTCGGGGGGTTTGGGAAATTGAGGATTGGGAGGGGGGGCTTCGGCTTGCCGACCCCACACCCCTAAAACCCAATACCCTTTACTTAATTAAACCCCCAATTTTTTAAAAATTTAAGCCCATCAGTGAAAAAAATTGCCAGTAGGTTTGATATTAAAGCATAAAGCTCATCGCTAATGCTCATCAGAATTCAAATTCTGTACAAATCCAGCCTCATACGAAGTCTAAAGCATGATCATTCAAGATTGAAAGGTTATGTGAGCTGAGCACTTCGGCCATGTCCCCACGGCACGGTTTTGAAAACTGGCTGAAAAACTTTTTCACGGACCTTAAAGGGGTTTTGCCACGATGGGATCCTCCAAAATGGGTATTTAATCTCTTTTCTAAATATATGTGATTACAAAAAAGTGAAGACTCTGAGAGCTACAGCATTTCTTAATCCCCCTTAGTTACCTGAAAGCTTGCATTAGACACGACCGAGGAGTGACAGGCGCGCTTGGTGAAACACTTACTGTGACGGGAAAAAATGAATGACTTAAAAGGGGCTGGGGAGAAATGCAGTGTTGACCCCTGTGCTTTGAAAAAATCAACTGTTGAAAAGTTTTTTGAGTTTTGAGACGCCCCCTTATTCCTCACTATTGTCACCCCCCCCCCTCTAACCCTCACCCTTTCATGACCTCACGATTTTTGGTTTGCTGAAAAGGAGGTAAAAACTAGTCCGGGAAAAAACCCCTTTAATGAAAACCTGTGCAGCATCCCCACTGCATGGATTTTCCGCCCGAGGGTTTTTTCGACTGCTGGCGGTCCGAAAAACATAGAACATGTTCATTCTTCCGTCTGGTTTTCGGGCGGTATATGAACTTGCCTATGTGAAGGAGGGAGGACTTTCCTCCGCAAACCGCGAAGAAAAGCCGCCCCCCGGCGGCCGTGTGCATGGCACGAAAACAGGACAAATAACGGTCAGATAAACCGACCGTTATTTGTCCTGTGCTGTGTGAACAGCCCCTTATGGTCACAAATATTTTGCTACAATAAGAAATTTGCTATTTCAATAGACTGTTCTGATTGTCACAAAATACACCCTAGAATGGGAATCTCTACTGCCAGCCCCATTTGCACGACCTTATTGGTGGCCATTAGCAAATGCGTTGTAAAAGTGAGGATTTTGAGGTTTATTCGGTTGTTTTGTGATTTGATGCATTTTGTTTTTTTGTATACAGTGGGCCCATAACATACAATATCGGGTCTGTTCTGTGGGTGACCCGTTGTTGTTCCGTAAGTTATGGGGAAATTTGGGAATTGGCTCAAACAATAAAAATTTTTACCCAAAAAATGAAAAATGAAGATGTAAAGAAATTTTAGAGGGGTTTTCCACGTTTTATTTTATGTATATGAAAGGAAATGATATACAATTTTCTAATATACCGATACATGTATTAAAAACATTGCTTCTTATTTTTATACAATGAGTAGGCTCAATCATAAAAAAAATTTGCCGAATTTTTTTCTAGTTATGGTTTCCATGAGAAACTTGGCTAAAATGGGGTCAGCGTTGATTTTACCACACAGATGTAAAGGGACTCCTGGGTATCCAGGGATGTAGCGTGGTTTTGAGGGCAGAAATTCTCCAGTATTATACCCCAGCGCATCTTATGTTTCTCCGTATCTGTGGAGAAGACGCTGCACATTCTCCTCTTTCTGCTTTGTTTTTTTTTTTCGGTTCACAATACGACATAAGGTTAACTCGTTTTTAGAGACCTTTTATGCGGGGGGGGGGGGGGGGATTTTAAGAACTGGACATCCCCTACAGAAACATCAGTTCTGCAAGTAAGTCCACCCAGTGAAGAAGTTGCGGGCATAACAGTAATAATAGTATTTTTGTCTATTTGTAAAGTCGGACATGAAAGGTTCAGACGGATCCACCTCTCTTCCTTTCACTGACTATTTCCTTGAATCAGCCCTTCCGAGTGGTCTTCCTTATTGTGATGTGTGTATAAATATGCTGCCTTCCACCTCCCTTTCCTTCCATTTCCTGCTGTCCTTTTCCTTGGCATTCAGCCACACGCTGTGCCAAAGGGGAAATTTTTCCCTTTTCCACTGGCAAGTGTTTGTTTTTGATGTTTTCCAGGAACGCGGTTTGTCTCGAAGCCCCCTTGGCTGTTGCTCTGCTAGGTGGAGGTACTTAAGACTTGGTAGATGAAAAAATGTGCCCCTGAAATGACGCCAGAAAAATAAGGAGTGTGTTTTTCCCCTTGGCCCAGAAAAACAATGCGCGATAGTTGCCAGCCAACTCCGCTTATCGGCGTGTCTCTCTATTTTTAATAAATTTATGCAATTTAACCCTTTGTAATTTCCCTCTTCCCAAATGCAGGGCGCTATGTATTCTCAGCAAGCAAAGTGCCAAACAAATGTGCATTGGCGCCTTCTCAAAGCTCAGGAGGAGATGACAGCAGCTGCAGCAGAAACTGACAAATGTTGGCAATTGAGCCACGAGTCGTCGGATCTCTGGCTGGAGCAAGTGTTTCTTTGGCTAGAAGAGCTTTCTGTCCTAAGAATACACCAGTCTGTACTTTATGAAATTAAAGAAATCCTTTATGAAGAAGAGGGGGATGGGGTGTAGGGCAGTAACTCTGATGTAATGCTGATTCTGTATGTATGACACAGCCGGACAGACTGATCTCAGTAGATATGGACCCCCTTCTGTGGTGGCTAGACATAGCCAATATGAAGGTATGTTATTGCTGCGGGGCTGTTTAGTATATATATTTTCCTGTGAAATAACCGTTCTGGAGCATCTTTCCTTACATCTCTCTTTTGTAGTTATCTTGTTTTTTTTTTTATTTATTCCTACAAAATTCATCACCAATCTGTCAGTTTGGGGGGTTTTCCCCTTGAGGGTGGGCCCAATCAGGCTGAAGTGTTTGTGCAGGGACACACCTCTTTAAAATCTCGAATGTTAATACCCAGCTGACAGATTCAGTAATGCATATCTAGAAGAAACGAGAGCAAGAGCACAAAAACATTAAAAGGTCCGAATTTCTTTCCAGGGGAAAAAAAGCTCACTAAATGACAGTGAGGAGATGTCACAGGTCCACTTTCCCAATTTTCTGTCACGATCCCTAACCAGACAAGTTTGAGATCTGATGGTATGTCCAAATGCAACCTACCAATTTGTCCTTAACGACCGCCCGCCGATTTTAGACGTCAGCTGGTGCGGGTCGTTCGTCTGCAGCGACGTCTTTTTGACGTCGCGCACCATGGGGGTTTGAAAGTCTGGTGGCGCAGCTGTGCTGAGATCGGGCTATTCACAGCCCTGACCTAGAGCATCTCCACGAGGAGCGGGGGAACCCCCGCACCCGGGGCTTTAAACCCTTGATTTCCGCGGATCGTCACCCCAGCGCAATCAGAGGTTTCCGCTCTGTCGGGTGATCGGGAAAGCCCCGGGGCTGGGGGGGCGGGTGATAGTCAGCTCTGGGGACCTGAGTATCCAGGGGTGTCCTGTACAAGCTAGTGACCCCGGGCAGTCTTGTGCTGTCCTGATCACTGCCTGTTATAAAAGTTTTGCATAGATGAATATGCTAAAACATTTTAGTGGGAAAAAATGTAAAACGTTCTCCCCTTTAGGGGGTTTGAAGAAAAAAAAAATAGAAAAGTGTAAAAAAAAAAAAATTAAAAAAAAAAAAAATAAAAATTTTTTTTATAAAGAATAAGTGCATTATATTTCACACACAAAAAAAACCCCACATTTTAAAGGGATCCCCACAACCGTAATAACCTGTAGAATTAATCTAACAAGTTATTAAGTGTGAAATGTGAATGTTGTAAAAAATGTTTAAAAAAAAAAAAAATGTTTACAAAAAAATTCTGCAAATTTTTATAAGTGAACTTAAACTATTCCCCCATAAAGTACAACTTGTCTCGAATAAAACGAGGCCTCATACAACTGCATCATTGAAAAAACGAAAAAGTTACAACTGTTGAAACGCAAGGAGGCAAAAACTAAAAAAAAAAAAATCTGGTCATTAACTACTTTTCAGGCGTTCAGCTTAAGTGTGTGTGTATGTATGTATATGTGTGTGTATGTATGTATATGTGTGTGTATGTATGTATGTATATGTGTGTGTATGTGTGTATGTATATATATATATATATATATATATATATATTTGTATATATATATATATATATATATATAAAATATATATTATATATTACCAAAAATTTATATATAGTTTGTGTATCTGTTTTTTGTAATTAAACTCAGATGCATATCCGTTTTTCTTTTTGTTTTCTGGTGGTAGATGGTTTTTATTCTCTTTTGTATAGATGATTATGGAGGCAGACATCTTGCCTAAGCTGCTTTTAACAGCACCTGGTGATATATGCTTGACAGCACCCACATGGACACACGGGATACCTCATTAACCTCTATGATAGAGATTTTTAGACAAGTAATTGGGGCAGATTTATCAATACTGTCTAACTCTTAATGGAAACGTAGACTAGACAGTGTTACAACACACCACATTAATCAAGGTGGTGATACATTTTGGGGCATGTTTAGACTGTCAAGTGTAAGTGTACAACTTCTATAAGTTGGCTTACTTTATGCCACTGGTTATGCCAAAATTTTGTTGCATTTCTTGTGGTGCACACAAAGTCGCGCCCCTTCCATAATAAGCCAGTCTTACAGAAATGGCTGTTTTGACCTGCAAAACGCAGGAGTGGCTAGAACCCATGGCCCGAAAGCCTAAAAATATCCTGACTCTTCCTGTTTTGTAAAAATCAAAAGTGAAAACTACACGGTTTCAGAACTTGAAATTGTAAATTGACTGGGAGAATTAAAAAAAAAAAATTCGCATTTCACTGCATATTAAGCGCAATATGCATCGAAGTGTGCTCCAAAATAAGCCATATGAACATACCCGAACACCACCTTGCATCCAATCCAACTTTTTTGCGCGATATGTTAGGATTTGTTTTTATATTTAATTGTTACAATTTATTATTTTTTATTTATATATATATATATATTATATATTAAATATATATATATATATTTATATATATATTTTATATATTTTAAAATATATATATATAAAATATATATATATATATATATTATTTTAGGAAAAATTATTTTATTACCAGGAAAAGTAGCACTAAAATAAGTTTTGCAATTGTCACTTTTCCATCACAGATGTTTACTGTATATATATATAGTTGATATAAAGTTTGTGTTGGGGGAGGTGCTGCAGTAAGGCCTGTTTAATATTTTTTTTAGAGTACTTTTTTTTTTTTATTACGTTTTTTTTAAATTTTATTTTACATTTCATGCCCCCATAAGAGCAGAAAAAAGTGTGTTTGGAGGGTGTGGCATTTTTAGGCCTCGTTCACACGGCTTATTTGCCGACTGATTGGCGCCGTATTCCGCCCCGGATTTGCGTTCAATACGGCGCCAACCCGTGGGATTTTTTTTTACGGTTTTTGCTCTCATAGAGAACGTGGATTCCACGCCCTCCCCGTCGGCAAATCCCCCGGGGGGGGAGAAAGTGAATGCACTTTTTTACACCCGGGGGGGGGGGCGCCCCGAAAAAAAGCATTGTCTAGGGGGCCGGGGCGGGCCCCCCCCCGCGCTCCGCCCCGCCCCCGTCCCCGCCCCTTATTACGGGGTTTATGCGCTCAATACGGCGCCAAAAACCCTCGGGAAAAGCCTGGTGAACACGACCTTACAGTGTGTGTGTTTTGGTTTTTTTTTTTCTTCACTGACCCCGGGATATTTGCCCCAAGTTTCGGGGGGAAAAGCACCCGAGCTGATTAGGGGCTGGGAAAACCCCGAAGTTTGCAGTACCCCAAATTCTGGCAGTCACATGACCACTGACTCCACAACTCTTGCGAGTAATCTGTTTAATCTCATTGAACGTTGTATATACAATGATCTAGAAAGCAGGGATGTTAATAAACTGTCCCTGTCTTCTCATTGGAGAGCCCGGCAATGTTGACAGACGGTTCTCTACTTGCACAGCTGTACAATTAGTGTGCATTTGCGATCTTTGCACAGACACACCAGAACATTTGTCAGGGTATGTTCACACAATGTATTGCGGCGCATGCAGTACGCGCCCCAATACATCGTGTGTTTCGGGAGCTCGCGCCAGGCCCTTTGACATTCATTACTCACGCCGCGTATAATTGACATGTCACTTATCTCCCCCACACGTACAATATGATTGTATTTTACGAGCAGGGAGAGGAGGCGTAATTCATAGTTCTCAGAGAACTATGGATTACTGAAAATTCGTCACGCATCTCGCCCATATTAGAGTGCAAATACGTGCCGAAATTAACCTGTGTGAACATACTCTTAGGGGCCGTTCACACGGCTTATTTTGGGCACGGATTCCAGCCGTATTGCGTGCCATATTTGCGCTGCAGTACGGCTGGAATCCGTCCCAGCCATTACGGTAATCCACAGTTCCCATAGAGAACGTGAGAAAGTGACATGTTCATTATCCCGGTGGGATACGCGCCGTGGATAATGAAAGTCTATGGGCCTGGAGCGCTGCCGGCCCCCCGCCCCTTATTCAAGCCGTAATTGCGGGCGAAATGCGTCCCACAATTACGGCTTGAATAAACCTAGTGAACCGGGCCTTAGAGTTAACCCGCCACTGCTCAGATGTTTGAATTCTATTGGCAAGTTGTTAAAGAGCAACACTGGTCAGAACTGAACCAAGATGCAGGATAATCTAGCTACCCCACCCATACTCGTGTTGTAGTCTTCGCAGTCAGTGTGTGCGAATGTGTGTTCAATCCTTTGTTTCCTGCTGATCTTCTGACGATCAGGTTGTTGCCGCTGATTTGGCTCCCAAATGGTGGCATCTGCCAGTGGTAAGTGACTGCTGCAGCCGCTGGTTGGCTGGCTGATGTCACCATTAGGAGGCCCGAGAGCATGTGACTGCTGCAGCAGTGATGTCCCATTTGACAGAAAACCAGCATATCCGGCTGGATCGGAGGTGAGAAGTGAGCGGAGTATACTTTTTTTGGGTTTTATTTTTTTACGGCAGTAATTATTATAGTTTCATAGTTTGTAAGGCTAAAAAAAGACAAGTCGTCCATCTAGTTCAGCCTGTTGTGCTAAGGTGTTGATCCAGAGGAAGGCAAAAACCCCCAAATGAGGTTAGAAGCCAATTGTCCTCTTTTTTAGGGAAAAATTCCTTCCTGACTCCAATCTGGCAATCAGAAAAATCCCTGGTTTCAATGACCCCTCTCCTGAATCCTAGACGCTATAACTTGTTATATTAAAACGCTCCGGGAAATGCATCCAAACCCTTTTGAACTCGGTTATTGAATTCACCATGCCCAAAGTCCCTCTAGCAGAGAGTTCCATAGTCTCACTGCACTTACAGTAAAGAATCCCTTTCTTGTTTATGTAGAAACTTTCGTTCCTCAAGACGTAAAGGATGCCCCTTGTTCTAGATACACCCCTTTGTGTATAAATAAATCTTGGGAGAGATCTCTTAATATTGACCTTTGATGTTTTTTAAACATATTTATTATGTCCCCCCGAAGCCTTCTTTTCTCTAAACTAAATAACCCTACATGAAATTACCTAAATATTACCATTTCAGTTCATTGTTTGACTTTATACTGTAAGCTCCCTCTAGTGGTTCCTGCAGGTAACCAGAACATAGACCAAAAGCTTCTAGCAAATATTAAAGGGGTGTTCTCGCCATGCTGTTACACAGAGCCTGCTCTTAAGACCGTTTCAGCACTTGCTTCCTGGTCAGGCTTTGGGTGGTTCTACAGTGGTGATCGGCATATCAATTCTGCTATTCCTACCTCAGTCTGTTAGTGACATGAGTTCAGGAGGTTTGTAAACCGAGTGCACAAGGTTAATAAGCTCTAAAGAGTAGAAGCTGGTCAGTAACGTAGATAAACAAACTCCTGTCCTGGAGATAGCACTCAGCAGTGAGTGACCTCACCATAGGCAGACAGGGCAGTAGGAACAGTGAGAGCAGAGAGAGGTGGATAGTAACCTAGGGAAGCTTGAGTAAACAAACAGAAGATAAAATATCTCTCTTAAACAAATCAAAATCAGAACAGCAATGTATTTGGGAATAGTCTGTATTTCCCTTTGCCTAAGTGTTTAAAAATGATCAGTGTGGTGAGAGAACCCCTTTAAGTCCATCGTCTTGTGTCCTTTTTAATTTGACAACCAAACTATAATTTAAACATTTTTAAAAGCCAAAGGCACCGAAGTGATGTTTCTAGCAGGGTGCCCTGAGTCAGTTGTGTCCATTGACCTATATTGGAGTGGATTTGATGCCCCATGAATATTCTTATACAGAATTTTAGTGCCTTATGAGTGAATAGTCAGGGAATAGTCCATATTAAACACATATTAGTCATATAAAATAAACCTCATTAAGGTGAGATAGCAGACCTGCTGTTTCTGTTATTTTGCAGCTAACACGGTTCAGATCAAACAAGATCTTGAATCCTAACCTAGTTACTATCCACAAAAGGAGGGCACGAGTGTCCCGTTCACTCTCATTCATTAGTTGAAACAGCTGTGCAAATAATAAAATGAAAAAAACCACACAAATGTAGATAAAACGAGAGATCAAAGGAGATGGTGGTAGGAGATAATTGTTTACCTTCTAATTCTTTTCATCAATTTAATATAAAACCTAGTTATGCCATTGGGACATAAGCCCATGTACATCAGATAGAAGGTGGATAGCATCTGAAAAGCCTCGAATTTGTGTCGGCTACAAAACCTTTGACTCTTTTCTTTATTCTAGTGGGCCAAATAATTGTATTAATAGCAGAAGGTATTTATATACAATAGATTGGCGCTAGACTTGTAGGCTGTTTCTAGACCATTAGGTAACCGGTTTAAAGGGGTTTGCCAAGAAGTGAGTTCCTTACCGAACAGGCTGATACTCCCCTCTTGAGGCTTGAAAAAAGGGTTGTGTTTCTGTGTTTAAAAAAAACAAGTACCTCCTATGTGATGTCATCGCTCTACCTCCCATGCACGCTCCCGATATGCAGTCTCTGTAGTTGAGTAGTTGCTAATCCACAGATGAGAACTGTATTGTGCACAAGCTATATGCCTTTTATTTCTCCCTCTTATCTGCTCATGAGAGAAGATAAGCTCAGCAGGCAGTCTTCTTTCATTCCTTCACTGCAGGTGGAGAAGGAGGGGGGCTGAGCAGAGAACAAGGTAGCGTCTGCATGTTTACTCAGATAAATTACATTACAACCAGGGCTGTGGAGCGGGAAGCGAAGCCCCGACTCCGACTCCACAATTTCCCAAACCTCCGACTCCTGACTCCAACTCCTGACTCCCTCATACAGAGCGCATGTTTAAGTGATAACTTTACTGTAGCAAAATGGTAACATCAGGCTGTTTACCACCTTATGATACAATAATCGAGCTATTTAGGTAGAACAGACACTGACAAGCAAAGGGTAACAATGTTTTGATCTTTTGAAACTTATGGGTAGAGTTGAAGAAAAAGCTGTATTTGTATCCAAGTCCAGTCTGCACCAACATTGGAAATGTGTAGAAGAGACCTGGGATCAGATTTTGGTCAAGATGTGGTTGAATCTGATTCAGAGCCCAGAAGGATGTATTCAGGCAGTATTGAAAACCAAAAGTAGATTTCCCAAATACTAACAAAAATAAATAAAAATTAACATTTTGATTTTTAGGAGCAAAATTGTAACTAAGCAGATTCTAAATACTTGAAAGTCAAATTTATGTATAATATGGGTTAGATGACTGTATATAAAATTACAGTAGCCTCATGTACAAAGCTGTAGTGGATGGAGAGATCTGGAGCCTGAAAGTTACAAGTTCAACACATTTGTTACCATTTTGCTTGTCAGTGTCCAATATATTTATTGGATATGACTTTAGGACACAAAAAAATTGTAAATATGCAAAACACTGCAGGAACATTTGTTGAGTCTCTGAATTTGTTCTGAGAAATAGTGTTGCCTCCAGCAGATCCTGCATACATGACCTCACATCTGATCTCATTATTTCCAGGCTAAAGAACGGCCTATCTATACTAACTTGGGTTGGGGGCAAAATGATAACCACAGGGGTAACATCTCTAACAATGTCGGGGTATGAAGGAATTGCCTCAGTCAGTCAGTTTTGATGAATGGTTGATCTTCTACTTTGAAAGCAGGTGAAAAATTTTGCTGTAATCTGTTTGCCATGGGAGCAGAATCTTTTCCCCTGGGGCAGCGCTTTGCCTGCTCCATGTCATCAATTACACTCCTCATGTTATAAGGCTGAAGATATTGGAGCAGTAGCACTGGCCGGACCCAATTCCTCTTGCTCTTTGCACTGCATCGAACTAACTGGATCGACTTATTATATATTGTCGGAGTCGGTCCATTTTATGACGACTCCAACATCTGCAAAATAGCCTCCGACTCCACAGCCCTGGTGAATATACTTTTAATACTCCTTTTAAAGGGGTTGTCTCACTACACTGATCCATCTTACCTCAGTCCTGTTTAATTTTGAATTCAGGGGCGTGTTTACTGGCTTCCACTAGGCTGCAGTAGAGGCCAGGTCTGTAGCTATAGCAACCAGTGCTGACAGCCTATCAGGATAGATCAAACAGGTCTGTAGCTATAGCGATCTGAGGAGCTGATGCAGCCCATACAAGAGGCAATATCTCAGAATAGGTAGGACACTGTTAATGGACATATATTACAAAGTGACTTGTTTTTGCAAGATCTTTAACATAAAAAGCAATCCTTGTAGTGACACAACCCCTTTAAGGGCAACTGGGCAGTGTGCACCGATTTGTAGTCCTATTACTTGACACCAGCTTAAGTATGAAGAAAAGTTAACTGGGTTGTCTCACCATGCTCTTTTACAGAGCCATAGGCAGCTTCAGGCTCATGCTTCTTGGTTAGTCTATAGGGGTGTCTACAGCAGTGATTGACATATCAGTTCTACTGTTCCTAGCGGAACCTGTTACAACGATAGGAGTACAGGAGGTCTGTAAACTGTAGTGCACAAGGTTTCATAGCTCTGAATGGTTAAAGCTTCTCAGTAAGTAATGTAAACAAGCTCCCGCCTTTCAAGAGGAGGAACACAGCAGGGAGTGACATCAGCAGCCGGACCACTGTTAAGCCTGTAAGAGCAAAGAGGGCTGGCTGGTAATTAGGGAAGCTTGTGTACAAAGGCAGGAGATGACATCTGCTCCGAACTCTGAAGAGAAGCAAAATCAATACAGCGATGTATTTGGTAACCACCTTTATTTACCTTTGTCTACATGTTTAAAGCTAATCAATAAGATGAGAATACCCGTTTTAATACTTTGGCTATGGGACACCACATGTTTTTCACCCTATGCCTTTATCAACAAAGGAGGCATTTGAAACGAAGTGTTCATCCTCTATTTAAAGAGGATTCCAAGACCATCTTCAATAATCTAAGGACCATACACATAAAAGCGCACAATACACCGGCTCATCCCAGTAAGGCTGGGTTCATATGGCATATTGCAGGCCGTAAAGTATGCGTCGCAACATGCGTTTATTGACCTGTTGAAATCACTCGCAAGCGCATAATTTCAACAGTGTAAACAATGTGCAATAGCCCTGAGGCAGATTTCTTTCTCCTATACTTAAAGGGGTTGTCTCGCTACAAGGATTCCTTCTCCTCGTGGGACAAGTTGTACTAACTTGGGTTCTATGTAATATAATGGGAAATTAAATTAAAAAAAAAAAAAATGCAATTGAGCCATATACAGCTCTGGAAAGAATTAAGAAACCACTGCACAGTTTTCTAAAAATCAGCATCTCTACATGTCTGACAGCCATGCTTCTGATTAGGTGATCACCTGAACCAAATCTTATTTAATGAAGGAAAGTATAAAAAAAAACACTGCTGTGGTCTTCACAATCCTCTTGCAATAGAACAAGCTGGATGGCAAAACAAGTGCTAGGAATAGGCCAAAAGGAATTTGAATGAAAAATCATGGATATTCCACCAAATATTGATTTCTGAACTCTTCCTTAAAGCATTAGTCTTAGGCTATATTCACACGGCTTATTTCGGGGCGTATTTGCTGACGTAATTATGTCCGTAAATACGTCCCGAAATGCGTTTCAAATACGTGTCACAAAATGAGGCACGTAGTTAGCGTCGTAAATACATTCCCCATTCTTTACTATGGGGATTTACGTCGCGAAATAAGTGACGGGACTAAATTTTACGATTGTATTTACATGGCGAAAATACGTTGCGGAAATACGCCTCGTGTGAACGACGAGGCGTATTTTACATTGGAATCAATGCTAATCTAATTCATTATTTGAAACGTATTTCAGGACGTAGTTACGTCCGCCAGTACACCCCAAAATAAGCCGTGTGAACATAGCCTTATTGTTTCTAAAGAAATATGAACTTGTTTTCTTAGCATTATTTGAGGTCTGACAGCACCGCTTTTTTTTTTTAAATTATTTTTGATTTCTCATTTACTGCAAATAAATTTAAAAAAATTTTGCTTTGAATTTCGGAGTCATGTTGTCAGTAGTTTATATAATAAAATAGCAACAAACCTTTTTTTTCCAAAAATTTACCATTGAAGAGAAAAATCGGAGAAACTGTTGATTTTGCGGTGGTCTCAATTTTTTCCAGAGCTCTATTTGGAGCGAAGAGGTGAGGATGTGTTCTCAGTGTGATGTCACTTTTATCCTGGGTGTCGGTACATTTCCAGTGGTACGGAGTATATACAGTTTTTATTATGTTTTACGATTTTAAAACAGATTTATTTTTATTTTAAATTTTTTTTTTTTTTTTTAATTGGCTTTGCATTACCATATTCGGAGATCAATGACTTTATTTTTTCAATGAAGGACCTGTGAGGGGGCCCATTTTTTTTTGCGTACAATTTCTATTGGTACTATTTTAAGGTTTTGCAACTCTGATCATTTCTTATGTTTTTTTGGGGGGATGAAACAACCGAAATACCACAATTCTAGTGCCCAGCGATCGTCGGAGGGGAGGAGAAGGGCCAGTTGGGTGACTGAATGGGATGTTGCACTGTTTTCCAATGAAAAAGATGCTGTGGCTGCATGGACATCTGCATCCAAGTGTTTAAGAGGCTGAGGTTGAACTGATCTGAGATCCTGTCTGCCAATGGCTGGTGCTGGCTAGAATTAAAGGGGTTGTCCAGTTCTTTTATTTTTTTTTTAATGTAATTAAGTTTTGTTATGGCCAAAACAATCTTTATATACTTTTTATTGAATGTATCTATATTTATAAATTCTTTTTTTTTTAACAGTATTATGTTTATGGTCATCCATTCAATAAAGTGTATAAATATTGTTTTGGCCAGAATGAGCTTAAAGGGGTATTCCTGTTTCATTAGTTAGCGTTAAACATGTAGGCAATGGTAAATAAAAAAAATAAAATTATCAAATATATTGCTGTTCTGATTTTCCTAGGCGCAGCTCTTATCTTCTGTTTTACACACAAGCTTCCCTAGTTACTGGCCACCTCTCTGCTCTTCCGAGCTGGTGAGGTCACTTCTTGCTGTGTTCCTTATCTCGGAGGGGAGCTTATTTACATTACTTGCTGACAGGCTTTAACCTTTTAGTGCTCTGTAGCCTTGTGCACTACAGTAAACGAACTTTCTGCACTTTTGTCACTAACAGGATCTAGAAATAGAGCTGATATACCAATCATTGCTATAGAACCACCCACAACCTGACCAGGAATTGAGTCTGCAGCTGGTTGTGGCTCTGTAAAGCAGCATGGTGAGTCAATCCCTTAAAGGGGTTGTCTCACTACATTGATTCATCTTACCTCAGTCCTGTTTTCTTGGGGCGTGTTTACTGCATTCTACTAGGCTGCGGAAGAAGCCAGGTCTGTAGCTATAGCAACCAGTGCTGACAGCCTATCAGAAGAGATCAAACAGGTCTGTAGCTATAGCGACCTGAGGAGCTGATGCAGCCCATACAAGAATGGATATCTAGGAATGGGTAGGACACTGTTAATGGACATATTTTGCAAAGTGACTTGTTTTTACAAGATCTTTAACATAAAAAGCAATCCTTGTAGTAAGACAACCCCTTTTAAACTACATTTTTTCAAAAAATGAACCAGACATCGCCTTTATTTTAGCAAGTAAGCCAACTCTTTCCTCCCTTAATGATATAGCTGTATGTCATATCTGGGAAAGGGGTTAGAGAGTACTATAACAAAAGTTGTTTTGTGATTGGTTGCTATAGGCAATAAATACTTTTTTTGCTCTTTCCCCTCCACCCCATTTCATGGGGAAGAGAAGATCCCCCTGCTGTATCACCACCCAAACTGGTGGAATTTACAGGGAGACCCAAATGCAAATATAGCCAGTCTGACTGCACAATCATAATCTCCTGTTCCAAGAAACGCAATGTGTTAATCTTAGAAATATTAACTCGCTTAATAGCCTGAGGGAGCGCACAGCCATGTGATGCAGCATGTGTACAGGTTCAGAGCACGTGAGCCTCCAACGTGGGCAAGCTTCAAGTGGAAATCCTCCAATGTCGAGAAGCTTCCGGTTATTTAACTGGTGACAGCAATATTTGCTTCTTTTTTTGGCTTTCCCTTCAGTGACAGAGCCAAGTCCTACAGCATGAAGTTAAACCTTACAGTTTAATCATCCTGCTGTGACTGTTAGGGGGCTTGAAGGGGTAGCTGTGACCACAAGAGGAACAGAGTAGTAGGGTCCAGGCAATGCTGCAAGAGGTGAGTATGACCACACAATTTTTACTATTGTATAGGGCAAAATGATATTAAAGGGGTTATCTCACTAAAAGGATTGCTTTTTATGTTAAAGGGAACCTGTCACATAGTTTATGCCCCACCTTGCTGAGGGCAGCACAAGCTAGTGTCAGACCTGCTGTTTCCAGCCCTGTGTCCCTTATTCTGTAAGATGCTGGAGTTTGAGTATTTAATGCGCAAATGTTCAGTTTCAGCCAGGAGTCCTTGACTGTCAGTTTGTTTCATACCCCGCCCACCTGAGGGTAGCCCCACCCACCGCAACTGATAAACCTATTTGAATAGGTAAAAACATGCGAATAACTCAATGGGTGGGGCTAGCCTTTGGTGGGCGGGGCAACACCTGCTCTCATGAGTAAGATTTGAGCATTAAAAAGTACAGCACCTTACAGAATAAGGGACACAGGGCTGGAAACAGCAGATCTGTCACTAGCTTGTGGTGTCCTCAGCAAGGGGGGCATAATCTGTGTGACCGGTTCCCTTTAAAGATCTTGCAAAAACAAGTCACTTTGCAATATATGTCCATTAACAGTGTCCTACCTATTTCTAGATCTCCCCTCTTGTATGGGCTGCATCATCTACTCGGGTCGCTATAGCTACAGACCGGTTTATTCTCTCCTGATAGGCTGCCAGCACTGGTCGCTATAGCTACAGACCTGGCTTCTACTGCAGCCTAGTAGAAGCCAGTAACCACGCCCCTGAATTCAAAATGAAACCAAGAAAACAGGACTGAGGTCAGATGAATCGATGTAGTGAGATAAACCCTTTAAAGGGAACCTGTCACTTTGAAAATACTATCCGATCTGCTGGTAGCATATTATAGAGAAGACCAACACGAGCAGATTAATATATTGTGTTCATTTCAATTTCTGCTTATTCTGGGTTGAGTCCAATAGGCGGTCTTATCAGTGATTTACAACCTTTCTTGTACGAGGCTAGATACGGAGATAACTGTCAATCACTGAGGAGACTGCCTATTGAACTCCTTAAAGGGGCATTCCGGTATACAAAACGTGAATAAGTCGGAGCTTCCAGCACTCAGATGTTTAATGAAATTTGAGTTTATTTTACACCATCAAAAAAGTTAAAAAAAATAAATAAAAAAAAAAAAGACACCTATAGACGTGTTCTTTTAGCCATATTTTAAGGGGGTTGTCTCGCTACAAGGATTGCTTTTTATGTTAAAGATCTTGCAAAAACAAGTCACTTTACAATATGTGTCCATTAACAGTGTCCTACCTATTCTGAGATATCCCCTCTTGTATGGGCTGCATCAGCTCCTCAGGTCACTATAGCTACAGGCCTGTTCAATCTCTCCTGATAGGCTGCCAGCACTGGTTGCTATAGCTACAGACCTGGCTTGCTGGTTGCTATAGCTTCAGACCTGGCTTCTACTGCAGCCTAGTAGAAGCCATTAAACGCCCCTGAATTCAAAATGAAACCAAGAAAACAGGACTGAGGTAAGATGAATCAATGTAGTGAGACAACCCCTTTAACTTTTTTTCAACGGGATTAAAGTTTTACTATACATCTGATTGCTGGAAGCTCCTAATTGTTCAGAAGACGACTTCACCTACAGCCGGGTCTCTCTTTCCTGCACCATGTGATACTGGATCTATATAGATAGATATAGTTTTAGTTTTTCCCACATAATCACTCGCTAATTAGTGACTCAATCTGATCTTTGTATCTTGGAACACGACCTGTAGTTCAGTTTCAGCTTTCATATTGGGCATGCTCAGTGTCCGCACTAGGAAGGTGAACTGTGTCTACGAGGCTTTCTCTTTAGCAGGCAGGGAAATACAGAACCGCTTGGAATAGGTTTGCAATGCATGCTGGGGAATGTAGTCTACAATACATGTGAGCTGCTACTGAAACCAAGCCTAGACTTTATGTACTGAAGAAGAGGCATAGGGGGCGGAAGTGTGATTAGACATGTCACTTATACCTCATACCAACTTTTGGAAGTGGCCTTCAGGGAGATTTTGAATTGTAGGTTGCCACCTTGTTGGTTAGTCGGCCACACCCCCTGTTTTATGACACGCCCTCTCTGCACAAAGCCGCACCCACTTTTCACATCTGTGTAACCGCTTTGGAGGAAAGCTGATAGGGGATGTGGTATCCTTCAGCTGGACATTGGATCTCCTAACCAGCTTCCACATTAATCAAGTTCCCTTCAGGGAACAGCTACAATGTGGTCCTTATGCACCATCTCGTGATGCTTTACCTTGGCATCACCACTATTTACAGAGCAACCCACAGCCAGAAAAAAAAAAAAGTCCTCAGATGTATAAAGTGGCTTAGCTGCCATATAGCCTTAGGCTAAAACCGACCAAACATTGTCAACTTGTGACTGTTTGGCCCCTTTTCAGCCATATATGCTGCACTAGAGTATATAGTACGCGGAGCGTTATTCGGTTTTTGCCCTGGCTATTAATTTGTATGGGTGAAAACCTCGTCCAAACCTCATCAAAAATCGCTTCTGAAGAAGGGTGTTTCAGGTGGGGTTTTAGATGTGGTTTTGAGCCCTGAAACATCAGCGTCCAAATTAGCTGTGTGAACATACCCTGATAGGCATGCCCAAGAGTGTATTCTAAAAGTTACCAGTGCTTAATATGGACGGGAGCAATAAAATACTGACACTGGGCCCCTGGCAGTAAAACAGTCCCTACCGGTAGTTTACCAGATTGGTGGCAAACCTACCATAGCAGGAGATTTACCAACTCTTCAGGGAGTCCAGGAGGACTCCCTGTTTTCTGGGAGTCTCCCTGACGATTAGGGAGAGCTGGTAAGTATGACTTATACTCATTTTGAATGTAGGATCAGTGTTGGATTGAATTCACATGGTGTTTACCAGGCTAATAGCTGTGTGTGCTGCTATAAGCCTGGTGTTTTAGAAGTACCCGCTGGCCAGCGTGTACTTCTTAAGCGCTCTGGGCTGGCCCCATTCACCCTCCCACACGCAGACATGTCACTTCTTTTGCCGGTCACGCAATACGTGCTGAGGAATATGTGGTAATATCATAGCACTCGATGAATATTAGGATTTTACCATATTTGCAGTCCGTTCTTTGGGTGCATTGCAGTTCAATTGCACCCTGAAGTGCAGCCCACATTAACGCAGTGTGAACATACCCTTAGGGTACATTACGCATCGAAGTACATCATTTTTTTGGGGAGCTCGCGCTAATACACGCATAATACAGCAGCGCGCGGGGGCTGGTTGGCAGCCCGCCGGCCCCATTGACATTCATTACTTGTGTCGCATATTCGCTGCGAATAATTGACATGTCACTTATCTTCCCGCACGTACAATGCGATCGTATTGTATGTGCAGAGGGATGAGATGTAATCCATAGTTCTCTGAGAACTATGGATTACCATAATTTCGGCGTGTGGACATACCCTTATTAATTACGCCGTGTGAACATCCCCCTGTACTGCTCAATGTAACATGAGCCTGCAACGTCTCCAAGTTTTTCTCCGATTGCTGGAATACCCCTTTAACCCAGAATAATCAGAAAGTTAAAAGAATAAAATACGAGTTCTACTAAATCTCTCCTCACAGAACGGCTCTATAGCATGATGTCTGCAGATCAGATAGCACGTTCAGTGTGGTGAGAAGTTCCCTTTAACAACACAACCCCATAATGTGATACAGGCAAATTGCCTGTAGATTGAATTCCTGGAGTAATTATTTGGTAATGTGTACATGCCAGGTATACTGTGAACGAGAGGAACAATCTTAGGTGTGTTATAGTTCTGCCTACAGCCATATTTTCCCACTTTCCTGCCTCTGACTTTTAGTAGGCACTTCCCTTTATGATTTACTGCATCTCTCCGATGTCATGACTGCGTTCCCTTTGATAGCTCCCAATCCCTCATTATCATGTTATCAGACGATTGTAACCTAAAATCTATAGCATGACATGGGATAACTGGTGTGTAATACCCTGTTTCCCCGAAAATAAGACCTAGTACATATTTTTGATGGAATTCAGAGTTTGGCTGCTTCTGCTGATGTTTGTGATAAAATCACCACAGTATATTAATACATGTGGATTTTTGTTCAACTTTAATGTGAATTCTTGTTCATGGAAAAATAAGACATCCCCTAAAAAATAAGTCCTAGCTCGTCTTTAGGAGCAAAAATTAAAGGGGATGTATCGCTTCATCAGTTCGGCTGTTTTCTTGAAGCTTGATTCTCATATTTCCTGAAATCCAGGGGCGTTTCTTCCCCTCCCAGCTGGGTGTTTTTATTAACTGAAGGTGGATGAAATCATCCCACCCTTCACTGTTCATGCTCCGCTCCCGCGTCAGTGTCCCCCCCCCCCCCTCTCTGAGTCCACATGTCACTGTGTCCTATACTACATGCCTGCTTTCAGTCTAGACAGGCTTCTATGAACTCAGAGCACTGATCTCTTCTCCTGTCACAGCTGGAGGTATGTTACAGTTGAATCCAGTCTTCTATGAACTCATCCAGGGCAGCACACATCTCCCTGCTATGTTCACACACAGGAGCATTTAGGCTATGTTCACACGGCTTATTTGCGGGGCATAATTACACCCCGCAATTACGCCGTGTGGGCGGGAGCGGGGGGCCGGCACCACGCCGGCCCATAGACTTTCGTTACTAGCGGCGCGTATACGCTGCTAGTAATTCACATGTCACTTATCTCCCCCCCCGCGGCGTATTCGCCGAGCAGGGAGAGGAGACGTAATCCATAGTTCTCTATGAGAACTGTGGATTACCATAATGACTGGGATGTATTCCAACCGTACCTACGGCGCGTAATTACGGACTGAAATACATCCCATTTTAAGCCGTGTGAACATAGCCTTAGGCACCGAGGCACAATTCTGCCATTTTCTGATTGTAAAAACAGCTGCAGTTTTAGTGTGTTTCTTCTGGCTGTGCAGAGTGAAATGCTCCTGGCCCCTTATTCTGAGAGAGAGGCAGCCTAATGCTCCGTCTATGTTTACACTTAGGGTCTGAGGCACAATTCTGCTGTTTTCTGATTGTAGAAGCAGGCTGTGCAGAGTGAAATTGTTGCCGGCCCCGTATTCTGAGTGAGAGAGGCAGGAATGCACGCTCCCGTGAATACGACCGGGGCCAGACAGAATGTAAATTAGTAGAGCCGTTAGCCAATGACATGAAAGAAGGAGGAATCCGACCGGCACTGGGGAACTGTGTTTACTGAAACCGAAGATAAGGGATCCTGTGAAAACTAGACGGCTTTGTTTAATGGGGTTTTGCCAGGACGTGCCTTATCTGCTAAGAAGCAATTGTAAACAAGCCACACTGAGCTGAGAGCGAGAGACACAGCCAGAGCACAGAGAAGTGCATAAGGGATCGTGTGAAATGTTCACTCAAATAATCAAACTTCAACTATTCTGTATACAAAAGACAACATATTTCTACCCGGTGCCTTGAAAGCTTCTTCAGCTCCCTTTCATCAGATAAGAAGTGTACTCTGCGCAAGCCCGGCCAGCAGCTCGTTTCAGGTCGTATCTAATAGAAGCTTTTAAGTAACTAAGGGCAGGTAAGGCAGCCTGTAGCTCTCTCAGACTGCAATTTTTGTAATCGCATATATTTCGAAAAGTGATTAAAAACCCATTTTGGAGGATCCCACGTCAACATTACATCGTGGCAAAACCCCTCTAATGACCTCCAATTGCAAAGTTGCTTGTTCTCAAGGTCTCCTTATTCTGAAGACCATTTAATGAAATGATACAACCCCTTTAATATAAGACAGTCTTATTTTTGGGGAAACGGGATGATGGACACTTTAGCATTTGTTTATGTTCCATGGTGTAAGGTTCTCGTGGTTATGCGTCTTACTAAATTCAATGAAATGTATCGGGCTCTGTTGGAAAGTCTGTGGGCATGTATTGTCAGTTTCTGACGTTACACTTGGGTGGACCTCTGCTGTCTTCTGTCACTGAAGCTTCAGTGACTACTCCCTTTCCTATTTAATAGCAGAGTGTTGATGCGAGCAGTAAACAGATTTACACATTGTTACTGATTGCAGTTTCCGGGATCTGTCTTGTTTGTTTCACTTGATAAGATTTGTGTATTTTTTCTTCACAAATGAGTATTCTTTTTATGTTGTCCATGGCAGTGTAGTAAGTTTTATAGTGGGGGTTTTTTGTACCTTTTTGGAATTGTTCTATTTTATGGAGTTAATATCTGTTGCCTCAAGCTATGCTACTGCTTTATTTTGCTTTCTGGGTCTTTTATTGCTTTTTGTATGCGTTTATTGAGCCTAAATAACAAAAGGGGAAAAAATGTTCGTACAAAAAATATTCAACGTTTTGGATGTTTTTGTTAAAGATCAAAGAGTCTCTTTTTTGGGCACAATACACCCACAGATTTTCCACATATTTACTTGAAATGTCATACATGTCTGTTCAGTAGGAGTTCAATAAGGGGGGAGGGGAGGGACTCCAGCCAGTTCCAAGATTGAAGGTGAAATATATCATAAGCACACCTATTCACAGGTGGATTGCAGCAGTGAGTGGAGGTCCCATTAAAGGGATTGTCACTACATTGGTCCATCTTACCTCAGTCCTGTTTTCTTGGTTTCACTTAGAATTCAGGGGCGTATTTACGGTCTTCCACTAGGCTGTAGTAGAAGCCAGGTCTGTAGCTATAGCAACCAGTTCTGGCAGCCTATCAGGAGAGATCAAACAGGTCTGTAGCTATAGCGACCTGAGGAGCTGTTGCAGCCCATACAAGAGGGGATATCTCAGAATAGGTAGGACACTGTTAATGGACTTATATTACAAAGTGACTTGTTTTTGCAAGATCTTGAACATAAAAAGCAATCCTTGTAGCAAGGCAACCCCTTTAACTCCACCTAAACTCATCTGTACGTGTCGACAGTGCTATATGTTCTCTTTATCCTCAAGATCTTGTCAATCATTCATATGCAAATCCAGCAATAATTTCCACAGTATGCAGAATTCTTTGCATCAATGATTTTAAGAAACTTCAATGAATATACAGCACCTATGTTAGCTTATTAATCAGGGCACGATTCGATTCATGGATATATAACAATTATTCCTTGTGACTTGCAGAGTCCATACTCTCAGATATGAGGTGCATTTGCTATTGTGTGCAGAAACTGCGGCATGTGGCTAGGTTTTGGGGAACCACGCCCCCCTTTGTCAAGCATTTGCCAAGATTGAAGGTGCGCAGTCCCATGACTCTGGCTGAAAACGGTCTGCAAGTGCCTAAATGCTCTCCGTGTGAGAAATCAAAGTTGGTGGGAAAAATCATGGCACGAAGGGGCGTGTCGTGGTTAAAGGGAATGGTTAAAGGTAGTACTGGACCACTCTGGATACATGAATATGTGTAATAACATCTTGAATGATCGGACATGTTATGCCATACTTAGAAGTGACCCCACATCTAGATTTTGCCAGCAACTTGAGACAATTCTGATACATGCATTGGATAAGGGATTGATTTCGAGGAATGAGAGTCAATTCATGGTGCCAAAACATCCGGTGGTACCATGCTTCTACGCCCTACCTAAGATACATAAGGGGATGTCCCCATTAAAGGGACGACCCATTGTATCTGGCGTGGACTCTCTGACCCAGAATGTGAACATATACATTGATAATATCTTAAAGGAGTTTGTATATGCCCTACCGTCAGTTATAAAGGATACTCCTGACTTATTAAGGAGATTGGATGGTTTGACAGTAGAGGCCAACACAAAATTGGCTTCCATTGATGTGGAAGCATTATATAGTAATATCCCACACAAAGATGGTATTTGTGCAGTGAGACATTTTCTGGCCATGAGAGGAATAAATCATAGGGAACATAGTGAATTTGCCATACAGCTACTCCAATTTGTCCTTGAACACAATTTTTTCATCTTTAATGGTAAAACCTTCCACCAGCTCAGGGGTACAGCAATGGGGAGCCCATGTTCTCCCTCATACGCAAATTTATTCCTGGGCTGGTGGGAGGCTACCATGGTGTTCATAGACAGTAACCTACCCCATACGGATAACATCTCGTTTTGGGGTAGGTACATAGACGATATCCTGATTTTGTGGGACGGGACTACTGAGGCTTTTAATATATTTGTGGAATCATTAAATACTAACGATATTGGTATGAAATTCACTTCAGCTATTGATGATGTGTGTCTCCCCTTTTTGGATCTCTATATCATCAAAGACAAATCGGGTAACTTGCACACGAAAACTTTCCGTAAACTGACCGCAACCAATAGCCTCCTCCGGTGGGAAAGTTATCATCCCAGATCCCTTAAGAAAGGTATACCAAAAGGACAGTTCCTCCGTGTACGGAGAAACTGTTCGAGAAAAAAGGATTACCTATTCCAAGCAAAAGATCTAAAAGATAGGTTTCTGGACCGGGGTATAGATATATACATTGCTTAAGAGTATCTGTATGGGACCGTGAACATATATGTATTACTTAGGGTGAGTCGTCGATAGGTGGGGTCGTCCTTTTCGGGACGGTTGCTCTGCTTTGATAAGGTTTGGACTTAGTACTGTATTATCTATTCGGTCCATATTCTCTTAGAATTTTCTATTTCCTATTTTGGAATCGAAATTTTCAGATTTGTGAGCACATCATACAAGACCTACAGAATCGTGAGTCTTTCTCTTAGAATATAGTTGTTCACTTATCTAAGTATATTGTACCTTCAATATATGCTACCCTTGCCAATTTTGGCTATATATACCTTGGTAGTTATTTTTTACTAACTGTTAACTACTTTAGGTTAGTGTTTAAGTATGCAGTAACTCTATAGTTGGCTGTTTCGAGGCCATTGAGGTATTTTTTATCTTGGGTTTTTTAATGTATATCTAATAAAGGTTATCATTTTTAAGGGAATATTTTTGTTCTTTGTGAGACGGTTTATGATTAGATATTCCCCTCCTATCTTTTCTGTGCGCAGTCTAAAGGGAATGTGTCATCAAAAAATGAGTCATTGTTTAAGTCCCATTTTTATGTTAAACACATGTTTTAGGAATTTATTTTTTTTTTTTAATTTTTCAGATCACTTTCAATATTTTTAAATAATTAAGTCTTGCAGTTTTCACTTTGGCCACTAGGCCTTGTTTGCACTGCTTTAACAGCAGTCAGAGAGATGCTTTATAGTAGCTTCATGCACATAGGAGACTTACTCGGTCCTATTCACTTCTGAAGAGTTTTCTAGTCATGCTCTGTGACCTGGGAAGAAATCACTGTGCAGGGAGGTGGATCTGGTCTTGTGACTGGTGTATCCTGTGTTATCTATTCACACTAAGTGTCTCCTTTGTTTGACCTCCTTTGTGCTGATAATTAGCAGACAACTGAGAAGCTTTCTCTACAGAACAGGAAGTGGCTTAGTGGCCAAAGTGAGAACTGCAGGACTTAAGAATTATTAAAAAATATTGAAAGTGATCTGGAAAATTACAAAAAAAAAAACCCCAAAAATTCTTAAAATATGTTGAACATAAAAATGTGAGTTAAACAATAAGTCATTTTTGACACATTCCCTTTAATTTTGTATATTCCAAATTGTATAGTATTAGTCTGCGTTTTGTGAATGGGACTTTATATTTTAAAGACAGTTCGGACAGTTTAATATAGACTGAAAAGTTACCACAGACGCAAAACCCTGCATTTAGTTATCGTGGTTTTTAAAGAGTTCATGTTACTGATCGCTTGCAGGCTTCTAAGGGCTTGTTCACACGACGTTTTTGTGATCCGTTTTACGGATCCGTAAAACGGATCTAACAATTGTCAGTGTGATTAACATTGCTTTCAATGGCAAAAGCGCATCACCGTTCTCACTGCTGCTAGGTTTGACTGCGCCGAGCTGACTGTGCTGTCGGCTCTGGGCTCGGCTGCGCCGAGCTGACTCTACTCCCGCTGCTGCTGTCGGCGCTGGTCAGCCCGGCTGACTGTGTCCCCGCTGCTGGTGAGTTCGGCTGCGCCGAGCTTACCTTGCTCCCGCTGCTGATGTCGGCCCACAGCTGATCTGTGAAGGGGCTCGGGGCGCACAGCTGATCTGTGAAGGGGCTCGGGGCGCACAGCTGATCTGTGAAGGGGCTCGGGGCGCACAGCTGATCTGTGAAGGGGCTCGGGGCGCACAGCTGATCTGTGAAGGGGCTCGGGGCGCACAGCTGGTCTGTGAAGGGGCTCGGGTCCCACAGCTGATCTGTGAAGGGGCTCGGGTCCCACAGCTGATCTGTGAAGGGGCACGGGTCCCACAGCTGATCTGTGAAGGGGCTCGGGGCGCACAGCTGATCTGTGAAGGGGCTCGGGGCGCACAGCTGGTCTGTGAAGGGGCTCGGGTCCCACAGCTGATCTGTGAAGGGGCTCGGGTCCCACAGCTGATCTGTGAAGGGGCTCGGGTCCCACAGCTGATCTGTGAAGGGGCTCGGGGCGCCCCGCTGACCTGTGACCGGGCTCGGGGCGCACAGCGGATCTGTGAAGGGGCTCGGGGCGCACAGCTGATCTGTGAAGGGGCTCGGGGCGCACAGCTGATCTGTGAAGGGGCTCGGGGCGCACAGCTGATCTGTGAAGGGGCTCGGGTCCCACAGCTGATCTGTGAAGGGTCCCACAGCTGATGTGTGAAGGGTCCCACAGCTGATCTGTGAAGGGGCGCACAGCTGATCTGTGAAGGGGCGCACAGCTGATCTGTGAAGGGGCGCACAGCTGATCTGTGAAGGGGCGCACAGCTGATCTGTGAAGGGGCGCACAGCTGATCTGTGAAGGGGCGCACAGCTGATCTGTGAAGGGGCGCACAGCTGATCTGTGAAGGGGCGCACAGCTGATCTGTGAAGGGGCGCACAGCTGATCTGTGAAGGGGCGCACAGCTGATCTGTGAAGGGGCTCGGGTCCCACAGCTGATCTGTGGAGGGGCTCGGGTCCCACAGCTGATCTGTGGAGGGGCTCGGGTCCCACAGCTGATCTGTGGAGGGGCTCGGGTCCCACAGCTGATCTGTGAAGGGCTCGGTCCCACAGCTGATCTGTGAAGGGGCTCGGGTCCCACAGCTGATCTGTGAAGGGGCGCTCGGGGCGCACAGCTGATCTGTGAAGGGGCGCTCGGGGCGCACAGCTGATCTGTGAAGGGGCTCGGGTCCCACAGCTGATCTGTGGAGGGGCTCGGGTCCCACAGCTGATCTGTGAAGGGGCTCGGGTCCCACAGCTGATCTGTGAAGGGTCCCACAGCTGATCTGTGAAGGGGCGCACAGCTGATCTGTGAAGGGGCGCACAGCTGATCTGTGAAGGGGCGCACAGCTGATCTGTGAAGGGGCGCACAGCTGATCTGTGAAGGGGCGCACAGCTGATCTGTGAAGGGGCGCCACAGCTGTCTGTGAAGGGGCGCTCAGCTGATCTGTGAAGGGGCGCACAGCTGATCTGTGAAGGGGCGCACAGCTGATCTGTGAAGGGGCGCACAGCTGATCTGTGAAGGGGCGCACAGCTGATCTGTGAAGGGGCGCACAGCTTGATCTGTGAAGGGGCGCACAGCTGATCTGTGAAGGGGCGCACAGCTGATCTGTGAAGGGGCGCACAGCTGATCTGTGAAGGGCGCACAGCTGATCTGTGAAGGTGCGCACAGCTGATCTGTGAAGGGGCGCACAGCTGATCTGTGAAGGGGCGCACAGCTGATCTGTGAAGGGGCGCACAGCTGATCTGTGAAGGGGCGCACAGCTGATCTGTGAAGGGGCGCACAGCTGATTCTGTGAAGGGGCGCACAGCTGATCTGTGAAGGGGCGCACAGTCTGATCTGTGAAGGGGCGCACAGCTGATCTGAAGGGGCGCACAGCTGATCTGTGGAGGGGCTCGGGTCCCACAGCTGATCTGTGGAGGGGCTCGGGTCCCACAGCTGATCTGTGGAGGGGCTCGGGTCCCACAGCTGATCTGTGGAGGGGCTCGGGTCCCACAGCTGATCTGTGGAGGGGCTCGGGTCCCACAGCTGATCTGTGAAGGGTCCCACAGCTGATCTGTGAAGGGGCGCACAGCTGATCTGTGGAGGGGCGCACAGCTGATCTGTGAAGGGGCGCACAGCTGATCTGTGAAGGGGCGCACAGCTGATCTGTGAAGGGGCGCACAGCTGATCTGTGAAGGGGCGCACAGCTGATCTGTGAGAGGGGCGCACAGCTGATCTGTGAAGGGGCGCACAGCTGATCTGTGAAGGGGCGCACAGCTGATCTGTGAAGGGGCGCGGGTCCCACAGCTGATCTGTGAAGGGGCGCACAGCAGAACTGTGAAGGGGCGCACAGCTGATCTGTGGAGGGGCTCAGGTCCCACAGCTGATCTGTCGAGCGGCTCGGGTCCCACAGCTGATCTGTGGAGGGGCTCGGGTCCCACAGCTGATCTGTGAAGGGGCTCGGGTCCCACAGCTGATCTGTGAAGGGGCGCACAGCTGAACGGTGGAGGGGCGCACAGCTGATCTGTGAAGGGGCGCACAGCTGTTCTGTGAAGGGGCGCACAGCTGATCTGTGAAGGGGCGCACAGCTGATCTGTGAAGGGGCGCACAGCTGATCTGTGAAGGGGCGCACAGCTGATCTGTGAAGGGGCGCACAGCTGATCTGTGAAGGGGCTCGGGTCCCACAGCTGATCTGTGAAGGGGCGCACAGCTGATCTGTGAAGGGGCGCACAGCTGATCTGTGGAGGGGCTCGGGTCCCACAGCTGATCTGTGGAGGGGCTCGGGTCCCACAGCTGATCTGTGGAGGGGCTCGGGTCACACAGCTGATCTGTGTAGGGGCACGGGACCCACAGCTGATCTGTGAAGGGGCTCGGGTCCCACAGCTGATCTGTGGAGGGGCTCGGGTCCCACAGCTGATCTGTGGAGGGGCTCGGGTCCCACAGCTGATCTGTGGAGGGGCTCGGGTCCCACAGCTGATCTGTGAAGGGAGAGAGATCTCTCTCTGAGTCTGAAAACGCATACAATACGGATCCAAATAAAGTATCACACTTGCGTTTTGCGGATTCGCTTTCCGGATGCGCTTTTCACCTGTCAAAAACGGATCCGTAAAAAGGATCCAAAACGTCGTGTGAACAAGCCCTAACAAGCCCTAGAACCTGCTAGAGAGAAGCATGTCCACAGCATCTGACTGCTACCACGTAGTCTGTGGTGGTGAATGTGCTTTTTGACTGTTTTGGCTGTTTTTGGTGAGCTTGAAACATAGTAAGACACATTAACTACGGGTAACTAAAAGTTAGGCCACAGTTAAAAAGTTAATGGGGTTGTCTCACTACAAAGATTTCTTTTTATGTTAAAGATCTTGCAAAGAGAAGTCATTTTGCAATATATGTCCAACAGTATCCTACCTATTCCTAGATATCCTCTCTTGTATGGGCTGCATCAGCTCCTCAGGTCACTATAGCTACAGACCTGTTCAATCTCTCCTAATAGGCTGCCAGCGCTGGTTACTATAGCTACACACCTGGCTTCTACTGCAGCATAGTGGAAGTCAGTAAACACGCCCCTGAATTCAAAATGAAACCAAGAAAACAGGACGAATCAATGTAGTGAGACAACCCCTTTAGAATCTGCTTCAGATTTATTGCAGTGGCTTGTGCTGTTAGATTATTATGGTGCATTTTTAGACCAACTATTAGTTGGCTGACTTTGCACCAAAATTATGGCAGAATTTTGGAACAATTGTGTGATTTTGAAGCCGAATGTTGCACAAAGATTTCATCCCTTTTCCTGTAAAGCCATGCCAGTCTCTGGTTAAACCACGCCCCTTTGTTGGGTCACTCACGAAAGGTGTTTAAAGCACAGAAAGGCGCAAATTTATTAATACTAAAGGCGTGTTCCTACGGCGAATACCCACATGTGCATGGAAGAATAAACATGTAAGTTTTTCGGACTGGCGGCGGTGTAAGAAAACAGGCAGGTGGAAAATCCGTTCAGTGGTGGCTGCTGAATGGATTTTCTATTAAAGTCTATGAGTGAGCGTTGCATGTCGACTTTCAGACATTCTAAAACCGCAAACTGTCTGAAAAACCGACCATGCCATGGAGACAAGCCGTAACTCTTCTGGGACACATTTCAGACCGTAATTTGCGCCGTGCTGTGCGAATTACGGGCTGAAATCCGTCCCAGTCATTTCGGTAATCCACAGTTCTCATAGAGAACTATGGATTACGTCTCCTCTCCCTGTTCGCACAATGCGGGGAGAGAAGTGACATGTCAATACATGGCGTATACGCGCCGAGAATAATGCATGTCTATGGGACCGGCGGGCAGTCAGCCGGGCGCCCCCCCCCCCCCCTCGCCCCATACACACGCTGTAATTGCGGGGCGAAATCCGTCCCGCAATTAAGCCGTGTGAACAGAGCCTTACAGAGTGTAAGGTTAGACTAGATAGTCTTATAATGTGCTACATATATCACAATGTTGATAAATCTGGGGCATTTTTAAAACTGTCTTGCCCCTTTTTATAGACTTAAACCCTTGACAAATTTTAATAGCTAAATTTACTTGCAACTTTTTTTTAGCCTATGCTTTTTCTGCAGTTTCCTTGTCATGTAACTGCTTTGGGTTAAACATTTTTGCTCCGGAAACCCAATTTTTTTATTCTTTTTAAACTACAAACACAACCTTTTTTCCCCACTTTTTCCCTAATAATAGCTCAGTGTGTTACAATCTGATTCCCAAATGGTTCAGAAAAGCCAGAAGATTTCCCAAGAAAAGAAAACCCCCATCATTCGTTTTATCGATAGCGTCTTGGGCCCCCAAGAAAATTGTCAGCCCTGCTCATGTAAAGGCCTGACAGCTGGAAGAAAAATTAAATAAAGTCCTTTTTTCATACCAAACCCCAAGAGGTGGGACGCCCCAGGCAAAATACATGGGCCCAATTCCCGCCCACCCAAAAGGGCCCTATCCGTTTTGGCGCCACAATCCTTTGGCATTTGGAGGCGGTTTCGTAGGATTCGTTTTTGGGAAAAGTTTCAGACGTCCTTTGGAAACCCGCGCTTTAAACACAGGTCGGAATGGCCCGGGGTAAAAAAAGGGGGAAAAACCCCCAAAACACCCAAATTCCCAAAAATTTATGAAAAGTAGAAAATTGGAAACGGGGTGTTTTGGGAGCGATAAAATGAAAGTCAATACCGGGGCCCTCAAAAGGGGAAAATTGGGTCTAAAAGGGAATAAAGGGGAAAAAAAGGGGGCCCTTAAGGGACGAGAAACGAAGGAACTGTAAAGGGTTTGGTAAAGGGAAAAGCCTGAGATAGGGGGATGTTTTACACCCAAAGGGTTTGTTGGATTTTTGGGCCCCCAGGATCAATGGTTCCCCTCAGTGCTGAGCTAAAACGCGAGTATCCAACAAGATGATTTATTTTGCTATCTTCCATACTATGGGTATAAAAAGGATGCCCTATGTTCCACGGGAAACATGGGCCTGAAGCAGACATCATTTTGGCCCGAAAAAAATGATTAATATAATGAAAGTAAAATTTGCTAAATTTGGGCCCTCACAGTCCACAGCCCTAAACCCCAAAAGGGAAAACACTTTGTGGATAAATTGAAGAAAAAGCTGAAATTTCCGCCCCCCAGTGGGGTTTAAAACCAAAAAGCACCAACACGGGGAACGGGTAAAAACTGAAAAAGGGAAAACAGTTTTTTGGTTGAAAATTGCTTGTATTAAATTGAAACCCCAGGGGGATTCGGGCATTGTTTGGATTTACAGAAAAACTAACAAAAAAATAAAAAAAAAATGACTTTTTTGTTTTTTAAGGGAGCAAAACATAACAATGAAAGTTAAAATAAAAGGGAACCCTGCATAATCAAAAAAAAGCAAAATTTGTTGCTAGTAAAAATTTTGGATAAATTGTCTATAAAAGGGAAAAGTATCTTTTATACAAAGCTGTAGTGGATGGTGAGATGCGGAGCCGGAAAGTCAAAAGTTCTAACCATTATTGCAACTTTGCTTGTCAGTGTCTGTTCTACCCAAGTAGCTTGATTATTGTATCATAAGGTGATAAAAAGCCTGATGTTACCATTTTAAAATACAGAAAAATTTTTTCACTTAAACACCGCCATGTAGAGGGGGTCTGAGTCGGGGCTTTGGCCCCCACCGCCCCCCGGCTTCCAGGGCCCTTCCCCCCCGCTTACCTTTCCCAATTTTCAACGGCTCCCGCAGACAATGTTTTCAAATTGCTTACGTGAACTTTCCCATGTAAGTCCCCCTGAAACAAAGTCCCCCCCCCACCTTTCATTTCTGCACTGATGCCGAAGAGCCTTGTTTTCATCTGATCTCGGGCTAATGATGCCCGTTACAAAGAAGCCTGATATGCAGAAGCCTGGGCTCTTTTGCTAACTTGACTAATCCCCTTCAGCACATAGTTTTGAACCCCTTGAAAGGTTTTTTTTAGAGGATGCTTGAGTAAATTTGCTAGTCAAAAACAACACCCTTTGTACTGCTATTCCATTGGCCTCACTGCAGATGAACAAGTGGCTGAATTGTCCTCTCTGGGCAGAAGGGAGGGGGAGATAAATTTTCTTAAATGGGCCCCGATGGGGGAACAGATAGGGAGGGCTGGAATTGGAAGCATTTAGGGAACCTGCATACAACTTGACCAATTCTCACTCTTGTCCACGCATAGTAAACCTGCCAAGAATAGATTTTCATTTGGGCATTTTTTAAAGAGGGGATAACTGAAATTTTTTTTTACAATGTTTTCCCCTGAGAACAAATTTTAAAAAACCCTTTAAATTTTAGTTTTTTAAAAATTCCAGTCATCTGGAAATGTCAAACTGTTTTCTTACTCTTACGGAAAGATTCATTTTAATACTGTGCCAGTAAGGCTATGTTCACACGGCTTATTTTGCAGTACGGCGCAAAAACCCGGGGGGAATACTTTCCCCTCAAAAACGGTTTAAACCACAAATTCTTATAAGAACAAAGGTTACGTCTTCCCCCCTTCCTGCTCGCACAATACGCCGATAATTACGGCGTGTAACCTGAGAACAATGCATGTCTAGGGGGGGGCGAGGTTTCCCCCCCAAAAACACGGGGAAAATTTCGGGGCAAATAAATCCCGCAAAATTTAAACCTGTGAACATAGCCTAAAAATGAAAAAACAAAACAAATTTTTTTGTTTTTTTTCAGGTTTCTTTTAGAGTCCCCCGTCAATTGGAAAAAGCACTGGGCTATTTTATCATAATTTTTTTTGGGTATTTCAAGGGCCCCAGAGAAAAACAATGATCCGTCAAGTTAGTCTAAGGATAAAAACTTTTTTTAAAATAGTGCCCAGGGAAAAACCATGAAATTTCATAAACCCGACTGGGAAAATGCAAGGTTTACGACACGTCAATCTGCGTCACATGTGATTGAGACAAAGATGCAACCAATTATGAATATTTTACTGGTAAAAGCCCTCTATTAGTGAAGTACATGTAGTAAATGGTGGTCTAGTAAACGCCTTCCTACAGGAGGTGCGGTACAAAAATGATCCCGTACTACCTTTTAAAATGTGCCGGGGTGAGGGGTTTTCCCTTTTTGCCCCCAGGTAAGGGTGGCCCCATTTTCCTTTTTTTTCTGGTAATTGGGGGTATAAACGCTATCATTGAAATAAAAGGTGATTTTCACCCTTTTGCCCGCCCTTCTATTATATGTAAGGACATTTGGGGGGTTCTCGAACCCATTACCAGTTTTCCATAGACTTCTGGTTTCCGCATACAATGTTTATCCTGAAACCAATTACCGTAATATTGTCCGCTGAGGGCCACGGTATATAAACACACGAGCAGCTGCAAACTCATCAGAATTGTAAATTGTGACTACCTATCACTGCAGTTGCCAACTTTCTCAGGAGCCTTCAGAACAGTTAAGTGTCCTGTGTCTGTTTGGTAGGAGCCAAGTAAGTGACAATTCCTGCTGCAAAGAACCCTTTGGTGGTGCTAATCTCGGCTGCTGTGATCAGCTCTAAGAGGGGAGGTAACATGTCAATGACAGTGCTCATGCAATGACGAGCTTCAGTAGTAGTCGTTTTGGTAGTATAGTGTTCTATCTGCAGCAACTGGCTGGATTTTTAACACATTTTTGCATCTGAAAAATTCTTTCATACACTTGAGTGGTGGCGTTTCTGCAGCGTGTATACACATTCTGCAAGCCCCATTTAAAATAACGGGACACCAACTTCGGCCATGTGTACTTTCTTCAAGGATTTGGGGACCATGAGGTTGCGGAATAAAGTTTTTTCTTTGTTGCTGAATTTTTCTCTTTTCTGTGCCGTGTTTGAGCCAGAAAAGGACCCAATAATTTCATGAAATCCTTTCCAAATATCTGGCTTCATTTTATCCATGCCATTTTGACTTTCAGCCACAGGCTTGCTGTATAGTGAACAGTTTATTCATTTTTACTACAGTTTTATTTTCAGATCTTTCTGGTTCCTGTAGTCTATTGTACATGACCATTTTAAAAAATACAGTGTAAAAAATAAAATAAATAATAGACTAGGTAGATTGGAAAAGTTAAACTAAATTCAGGAAGATTCAAAGCGTTGAGCTTTCTTGGTGCCAGGTGCCCTTCTTCAGATTGTTGGTTTCGTGTTCAGTAACACCTCTTTCAGAGAATGCGTATCTTCATCAGGTAGGCTTTTCTCTGGTGCTGCTCTTTACAACTGTATTAATAGAGCAACATGTAAATTGCATTATTCACTGACATTTTACAGAATTTCTACTTTGCATTCATCATTATTTGCTTACGGCCTGACCACAAATTATTGCTGATCGTTGTGGTTTTGTTTTCTGACCAAATTACTCCTGTTAAGCGTATTATTGTTAAAATATAAAATGTGTTGTGTGGTGTGTTTTGGTGTGGTTGTGTATGTATTATGTATGTATTATTGTGTGGATGTGTTATTTTATATAATAATATATATAAAAATATATAATATATATATATATATATATATATAACACCATACCGTGTGTTATTTGGGGGTGTTGTTGTTGTATGTTTTATATATATAAATATATATATATATATATTACACACCCCAAACACACTGTATGTGTATATATATTATATATAAAATATATTATACACACACAGTTGTATGGGTGTGTTATATATATATATATAATAATATATACACCACATGTGTGAATACACATATTTTTGTATATATATATATTAATAAAACACCACATGTGTGTATGTGTGTTATATGTGGTTAAATATATATATATATATATAATAAATACACACACATTTGATATCACAAGTGAATTTTAAAAATTATATAAAAATACACACACAGTGTGAAACACAAGTGAAATATAAAAAAATATATAAATATATACAATTAAAAATATAAAAATAAAAAATATAAAAACTATAAACATATATATATATATTTTTAATAAACACAATAAACACTATAAATATATAAAAAATAAAAATAATATAAATACACAAAATCACTTATACACAAAATATATAAAAATACAAAAATAACAATATAATATTATATATAAATATAAAACCATATTAAATTTAACACACAAAAAAAAACACACAAAAAATAAACACAAAAAAACAATAAAAAAACAAAAAAACAAAAAAAAAACATATAAAAAAATAATAAAAACAAAATAAAAAAAATTAAACACAAAATAAAACATATATTTTTTTTAAAACAATATAATATAAATAAAATATACACCATTAATTAAACACACAAAAAAAAAAAACCACACACACAATAAAAAAAAAAAATTTAAAACACACCTAAAAAATTTTTAAAAACCCCCACAAAAATAAAAATACACACACACAAAATATATATAATAATAAAAAATAATAAACACACATATAATAACATAAAAAACACACATAATAATAAATTATAAAAAATATATATAAAAATATATATTTTTAAATAACAAAACACACACACACACAACACACACCCACACCACACCCCCACACACCCCAACACACACACACCCCCACACACAATAATATATATATATACATATATAAACACACACACATATATATATAAAAATAATATATATAATATATATTATACACACACACAAAATTTAATAATACACATATATACACACACACACACACACACACAATATATAAATAAAATATATAATATATATTATAAACACCACACAACCCACCACACTTTAAATATATACACACACACACACACAATATAAAAGAACCAATTAAAAACACAACAACAACCCACACACACACACACACACCAAACACACAATATATATAAAATATATATAAAAATTTAAAATTTTAATACCAATATCACAACAATAAACACAAAACACATAAATACACATAATCATAATACAAAAACAACACACACACACACACACACACACAACACCACACACATAGAACACACCACATACACACACACACACACCCCCCAATATACACATATATACATACACCACACACACACACATATATACACAAAATATACAATATACACACCACACACATATAAAACATAATACATATATACCAACCACACACATATAACAAAATATATACTTTTAATACACACACACACACATATATAAACAAAAATAACATATATAAACACACACACACACATATATACAAATATACATATATAAAACACCACCACACACAATAACACAAATACATATAACACACCCCACAACACACATATAAACATATAACTTTAAAAACACAACAAATAACCATATATACATTTTTACACCACACCCAACACATATATACACATATATAAAAATAAAACACACCACCCACAATAACACTAATACATATTACACACACACACACCCCCATATATACACATATATCAATAACACACACACACACACATATAAAACCACATTTTAAACTTAAACCACACACAAAAACAAAAAACCCACAAATAACATATATAGAATAACACACACACCACCCCCATATATACACATATATAAAAATTTAACCCAAAACACACACATATATACATATATACACACACACACACACATATATACACATATATACATATATATACACACACACACACACACACATATATACACATATATACATATATACACACACATATATACACATATATATATATAATATATATATATATAATATATATATAATTAATATGGAATAGATGTAGGTAGACCAAGGAAGACCTCAGAACCCTAAGATAGAAAGCTCAAAACCATATGCCTTCAATCTAGACCATGCACAATCAAACAAAAAAAAATGATTGGCAGAAGTCAGCCAGTGTTTTTGATGGAACCGTAATAAATCAGTTGAACAAAATTGAATTTACATCTAATATAATATGAAAAACCAGCGCGAACGCCTAAACAGACAAAAACATGACAGTGGAATAAAGAGAAGCTGTCATTGGGTGTGGATGATTGGATTTCTTTATTGGCCAAAGAGATGATCCTAGAACTTTTTGTCTGGAGTCATTCACAGATTTCGTTTTGTCTGATCAGTTTTTTACTTCATAACCGACGTTGAGTATCCTCTGTTTGGTAGGGGTTGTAAACTCCCTTTGACTTGGTTCTTGTGTTTTCACGTGATCTTAGGTCACAGTGCTCCCTGCCGCATCATTTCGCCCAGTGAGTGTTTTACACCGGTGTTTAGTGTGGTTTCCAGCATAAAGTGTAAGCTCAGCCTACCATGCGGTTTTAATGAAAATCCACGTGTCCATAAACAACCAATCTGGAATACTTACTGATGGTGGTAAAATCATGATGGTGCGGTTTAGTGTGCATATAGGTAAATTGTCATTACTGATGCAACCTCATCTAATAAATTATTATGGTAGGGTACGAAGGTTATGGAATAGTGAGTTGCAGGATTAGAAAGGTTACTAATAAAGAACAGGGGACAGATAAAGGTAGAATGATTGTTGGGTTGATATTGTAAGATGTTGGACAGACCAGATGAACTTGATAACAATGGCGTTAGTGATCTATTTTTTTTTTTCTAAGTTGATATATAGCAGCTTAAATGCTAATAAAAATTCTTGGAAACTTTATTTTTATGCGATTACTTTTCAGTGAATTGTAAATGTTTTCTGGTAACCTCCATGTCACAGCAACTCTTGGAGAAGGAATTGGGAGAAAAAAAAAATCTTTACTGTCTTGTCAATTCCATTTCAGGAAAGCCTAACGGAGCTGGCATGTCTGATAGGACTCAACTCTCTGGGACGTATAACGTACGGAAAGGGAAGATGCAGTTACCTGTCAACAGATGGACAAGACGGCAAGTTATCCTTTGTGGGACCTGTCTGATTGTGTCATCCGTCAAAGAAAGCCAGACTGGAAAGATGCACGTTCTCCCTCTGATAGGTGGCAAGGTATATATAGATTTTATTTTATACCAAGAGTAAAGCCAGTTGTAAAATATTTTGGTGTAGGTGTGCTTGCATGTCAGGAAATTTAATCCATCCAAATTTACCTACTTATTCCCCAGTAATTATATAATGCCACAATATTCCCTAGCACTGAACAGAGATTGGTATTATCCAAAAAGCCAATTTGCTTCATTACATCTCTAATATTAATTGTGTTCATATGGTTAGGATTAGTGTTCATGATGTTTGATTGTAGTGGACACATATGACATAGGTTTAACAGTAGTGTAGATTGCCAGGTAGCCTTCGCCATATAGCTAGTAGGTGCCCACCTCTGAACAAGTCCGGTAGAAATCGGTCCTCTGGAATCACTAGTGTATGGCCAATCTAAGGAGGAGGACCTGTGACCTCTCTTGACATGCTGGTTTTAGTAGACTCAGTACTTGTGGTCTCTTTGAAGTAACCATTCTTGACAATCTTCTCATATAACTGCGTTGTGCTGTTCCTCTGCTATTCCTTCTAGAAATTTAACACCAACTCTGTCAACAGGGTGTTGCCATTTCAGTTTTGAAAGGGGCGTGTCCCTGCACCCACTGACTGTCTCAGCAATGATTGGACAATGTCAAACTGTGTGGGGACAAACCCCTTATCGGCAACACCCAGCTGACTGATTCAGTAATTTATTTCTAGAAGAAATAACGGGAACAGCACTACAGAGTTCCAGTATCTCACAAAAGTGAGTACACTCCTCCCTATTTTTTTAAACATTGTGTTATATCTTTTCATGGGACTAAACTAAAGATCTGATACAATGTAAGGTAGTCAGTGTACAGCTTGTTTAATGGTGTAAATTTGGTGTGCCCTCCAAATTAACTCAACAAACAGCCAGTGTCTAAACCACTGGCAACAAGTGAGTAAACCCCCAAGTGAAAATGGAAAAACTGTGCGCAATTTGCTACTTTCACCCCTATAGAGTCATGTTACCCGTGAGTGTTATAATGTCTAACGTGTGAGTGGGGAGCAAGTGTGTTAAATTTGGTGTTATCGCTCTCACACTCTCTCTCATGCTGGTCACTGGAAGTTCAACATAGCACCTCATGGCAAAGAACTGCCTGAGGATATGAAAAAAATAGTTGCTGCTCTACATAAAGACCTAGACTATACAGTAAGAAGATTGTCAACACTCTGAAACTGAACTGCAGCACAGTGATCAAGATCATACAGTGGTTAAACATGCCCGGTTCCGTTTAGAACAGGCCTCGCCATGGTTGAAAAAAGAAGTTGAGTGCACGTGCTCAGCGCATTTTCAGAGTTTGCCTTTTCATAATAGATGTAAGTGCTGCCAGCATTGCTACAGAGGTTAAAGGGGTCAGCCTCTTTTAAAGATATACAAGAAAGTCTGCAAGCAGTTTGTTGAAGACAAACCGACTAAGGGCAAAAATTGGTGGAACCATGTTCTGAACCATAAAACCAAATACATTTATTTGGTTCAAATGGTGTCAAGCGTGTGTGGCAGCAACCAGGTGAGGAGTACAACGACAAGTGTGTCTTGCCTACAGTCAAGCATGGTGGTGGGAGTGTCATGGTTTGGGACTGCATGAGTGCTGCTGGCTGTGGGGAGCTACAATTCATTGAGGGAACCGTGAATTCCACCATGTACTGTGACCTACTGGAGCAGAGCATGATCCCCTTCCCTTCAGAAATTGGGCCGCAGGGCAGTATTCCAACATAACCCCAAACGCATCTCCAAGACCACCACTGCCTCGCTACCATTCTCACTTGTCGAATGTTCACATCTTTCCCGTATACCAAAAAAGTATTGCCCATTGGCAGATTGTCTGGCTAGAAAACGTGATGTGTGGGAAGGTGGTGTGGTTTAAAGACGTTTTCCCATGATGTAATGTTGACGTGGGATCCTCCAAAATGGGTAATTCATCACTTTTCTAAATACATATGATTACAAAAAGTGAAGCCTCTGAGAGCTACAGCATTCCTTACATGCCCTTAGTACTTAAAAGTTTACATTAGACACGACCAGCAACTGACAGGAGCTGATCTGGCCACGCTTGCGTTGTCTTCACTTCTTATCTGATGACAGGGAACATGAAGGAGCTGGCAAGGGACTGTGGAGAAAAAGCAGTGAATCAGCCCTGTGTTTTTTTGTATATAGAATCCACTGGTTGTAATGTGAGGCTTTGTTTATAGTCTCTTCTGAGCAGATTAAGAGGTAAGGAAGTCACTTCTTGACAAAACCCCTTTAAGTGAAAGATAAACTGCTCTCAATTGCGTTGTGTAAAAGGGAATGGAACAAGCATCAGTCGACTTCCTTTTTCTTTGGTGCTTATATGGATAATTTATTTGCCTGTGTGAACATCACTTTACACAGTAACGTGTGGTTTGTCTGTAAATGTATCCTCCAAATTGTAAAGTGATGCAGATTATGTTGACACTATATAAAGGTCGCTATTAGATGTCACATCAATACATAGGTATATAGAAAGCCTGCACATTACAAAATTGATCTTGCAATTCTTGTTTCGGATGACTTTGTAACTTAAGTGTATTTTGTATCCTAGGTTGAAGAAGTTAAAAAACATCAGCACTGTTTGGCATTCAGTTCATCTGGACCCCAGAGTCAGATGTACTATGTTTGTTTCGATACATTCACAGACTACTTAAGGTGGCTACGACAAGGGTCCAAGGTAAGATTTTCTTGTGACAGGTCCCTAAAATTCTTTAGTTCTTCTTGTAGTTGTGTCTATTTGTGTTGCATGTGTACTCTATTTCAAGGTGCTAAAGCCAATGGCCCCCTGCTAAAAGAATATGATTATACACTATGCTGCCTATGAAAGCTCAACACGAGGAGAATGTGAGTACTCCCTAGATATGTGGTGTGTACCCGGAGGTGTACACATTACAGAGGTTAGGAATCATACCTATTTTGACTATCTAATCTCATTTGAGAAGTTATTAAAAGTACACCCTTAAAGGAGTTGTCTCATTACAAGCTTTCAGCCTGTCAGTGAGCCTGGTAAGTTGAACTGAGGGGCGTGCTAGCTTGTCTGTCTCTTCTGCTCCCTCTTCCCCCTCCCATCAGCACACAGGCAGCTACGTAACTTCTATAGGGGGGGGGGAAGGGGGTTTGCTGCCAGAGTTCACCCTGTGTGTGCCTGCCTAGGTCTGTTACAGGAGAGGGCTGATCTATGAGTGTAGAGAGGAATGTGAAGTGGTGTGCTAATAACAGAGCAGAGAGGATGCAAGTGTTCCTATATCCCCTGCTTAGCTTACAAGTCTCCACATCTCCAGCAACAACAAGGGAAGTGTTACTATACTCAGGATGTCTCACTAATACAGGAGAGCATGAAGTATTCACATGCCTGAACTGTATAGTATTAGTATAGTAACAGTTCCAAAGACATATCATGATTATAGTAACAGAAAGGGTCACTGCTGTCACATCTATCTGTGTAGATAGCAGGAGGAAGCAGGCACACACAGGGTTAATCCAGGCAGCAGGGACACAGATGCCAGAGTCCTCCCTCCCCCCTCCCTCTACTACAGAAGCCTTCTGTGCGGGAGGGGCTCTCTGCTCCGACCTGTCTTCAAAGACTGAGGAGTCATAAAGACCTGACAGCCAGTAAGATAAGGACAACAGGTCGGCTGCTATAGAGATTTGAGGAGCTGGATACCTCCTGCTAACAGGGCTAGCTCAAAATCAGTAGGACATTTGTAATGAACATATATTGCAAAGCTGCTTGTTTTTTTTTAAAGATCTTTTAATTAAAACCCAATCATTGTAGCGAGACAACCCCTTTAATGAACCATTTTGGTGTCACGACCAGGTATAAGGGCCATACACATAGGAGGTGTACAGTTTACAGAGCAGCCAAGTCCTCTTTAACAAGGAGTAGAAAGTTTCTTTGGACAGTTCACACATTTTTCACGTCGCGCCTTCTACCACAATCACATTTAGTCATTCTGGCACCATTACAATGAATCCCCTGACTACCAGGTTGACAGTTTATGTATGGTCACTGCAGTTGTTACGCCAACATGTCAGGAGAAAAGGTTGGCAGAACAAATGCCTCATTAAGTGTAAAATCCTGTTTAATCTGGTTTTGAAGGAATAGTTGAATAATTTATGTAATAGAAGTAGTATTGCTCCTACTAAAAAAAAGTTTACACCTTGTTCACACATGAGAATTAGGATTGCAGAAAGTATCCGATCACAGCAATAAAGGCGGAGTGTAAATTGTCCATAATATACAGGGCTAATTATTACACTCTACAAATGCATTGCATCATTTTATCAGATGATCTTTAAAGGGGTTGTCAACTCTATAATGTCTTTACTTATTGTGTAGCTAATAGGAAATCATACAGTTTTCTAATATACGTGTATTAAAAATTCAGCTCCTGTATCTCACTTTTACCAGTCTCCATCTATAGTAATGGCTGCCATGGACAGGTGTGGATCAAATAGTCATGACCACTGGTAACAGTAGATTATTAGGGATCAGAAGTTCTCCATTATTACTACCTACAGCGGTATCTTATGTCTCGGTGTCTGTGAAGAAGCCGCTAACACGCTCTTCTCTGTCTCCCCTTTCTGTTTTTTTTTTCCCAGTTAACTTTATTAACGGCATGACATTATCTAGGCCAGACATCCTCAAACTGCGGCCCTCCAGCTTTCAGGAAACTACAACTCCCACCGTGCATTTATATAATCGAGAACCGTGGGAATGGTGGGAGTTGTAGTTTCCTAACAGCTGGAGGGCCGCAGTTTGAGGATGCCTGATCTAGAGAAACAACAGTTGTACAAGTGAACCCCTCCTCATTCTCATGCATGGTCAGCTAGCTGAGAGCAGACCTGTGCAGTGGCCTTTACTTCATGGAAAGACCTCTTGAAGTGAGATACTGCATGCATAATGTAGACTGGTGTGGCTTCTTCCTTTCTCTGTGTAATTTCTATTGTTTACATTGTGGAATATAAAAATCAGAGTATTTCCTTCCTGATGCTCGGTTCCCTTATTTAGGTTTATTCACATGATTGTTGCGGATTCTGCATCCCATTCATTTGTCTTGAATTTCAGCTATCCAATGCGGTATTGGGAGGAGTGACTTTTCACATCTTTGAGGCAGAATCTGCTCAGATTCCACATTGGGTAGCCATAACATGGTTTCATTCCATCGAAATGGAGCTTATCCGTGTTACTTATTAGTTAGTTATAGCATGATGGATGGGGGGGGGGGGAACCCCACTTGTTTAAGTTTAAAAGATCCAAAAATCACTGGTGGAGGATTCAGAAAGCTTTATAAATCTTGGTGTTGTCTGGATAGCAAGTACAGTGTAGCTTGAAAAAGTCCTTGGCCATGTCTGGCGGAACAAAGCTCGAAGTCCAGTGCGGGGACTGGTACAGGCCATTACAGTCCACAATACACTTATTATCTCTTGATAAAGAGCAGGGCACCCTCCTGCCATAATAACCCCCACATTTTTTCCTGTACTTAACATGTGCTCCAATATTCACAGCTAACACTGCCAAAGATAAGCTGGTTCAATGTTTTCTCATGAGCTTCATACTAGCAAAATGGACGTTCTACTTGTAAATTGACCTATTAGTTTTGTTAGATTATTTATGTGTGGTGGTGAAATGCCGATACATACAGTCGAATCACATTTTTATGACCACTTCCTATCTTTGACTTTGGCAGCATGTAGCTCATGATGGTAGTAACGGGTTGTGAGCTGACTTGTGGGTATATAAGGCATGCAGTAGACTGTCTTCACATGTATCCCTCATTGCGGTCATGGAAAAAGGAGACAATTTATCAGTTTTACAAAAAGGAATGATTTGGGCTATTTAGGCCAAGGGTAGCAGGATTTCTGAAACTGCAGTTTTGTGGACTGTCTTTGTTCAGTTCTGGTGAAAGTGTATGATGAGTGGACAAATGGCACTAAATAAGTAACTTGGAAACTCCAGAGCACCACATGCTATTGATGTGAGAATTGAACGTCGGCTATGAGGGTTCATGAAGGCGGGCCAACACTACAGTAGAGCCGTTCACGTCCAGAATAAACCAGGGGGTTACCAGATATGCATTTTAAAATAGTTCAGCAAACCCTACTGTGTATTGGGCTCCAAAGGAGACGGATGGTCACTGCACTTCTGCTAATGAAGTGGCATTGACAGAAAATACTTCACTTTTCACAGCCGTATCGGAATTGGGCCTCTGCTAATTGCCAAAGAGTTCCCCTCTGAGGAGTCATGTTTTCTGTTTTATCAAACAGATCAACTTGGGCATTTGAGGTGAGAAACCGAGAACAAACCCCCTGCAACCACTGCTGGAAGAACACAAACTGGTGGTGGCAGCATTATGCTCTTGGGAAGGTTTTCATGAGATTTTCCTTCCCCACTTATTCATATGGAATGCATTTTTAACCAATTTGGATAAGAATCCATCCTTGCAGATTACTGATGGGATTTTCCAGCAAGACAATGTAATGTATCATATGGCTAGCAATTCCCAACATTGGTTGGAAGAGCCTGACCAAGACTCCCAAATACTACCCTCACCCCTTTCTTCACAGACTTGAACCCTATAGAAAATCTGTGGGATTATCTTGATGAGTTCGCTCAATGGATCCTGTTGTGGGATGCAATGCAGTCAGCAAGGCTCCAGAAACCTGTGACAACCTACCAGGGCTTTATTAAGTCACTCTGTCAAGCTACTATTGTTACTGCACTTGATGGTTATTCTAAATGTTAGTTTGTGATCATAATAATGTGACTCCACTGTATATTAAAAAATAAATACACCTATATACAAGCACTACATAAAACTGGATATATTTTTTATTGTTATTATCATTGATTCCAGGGGCGCTGTACATTGGAGGGGGTTATATACATAACATGTCAAACGAGTACAATGATAACAATGAGTGACTTACAACTGGCACAACAGAGGGAGAGGAGGCTTACCATCTACAAGGAGGAGGAGAGAGACAGGAGGTGGAAATGGTTATTTAGGCTTTTTACTGCAGTATAAAATTCCTGGGTTACAATTTTTCTTATGGCCTCAAATGGAATACTATTGACACTGAAATAAGTGTATTGGTGCGCAGCATGTTCCAAGTCTTTGGAAGCACCAGTGCTTGTAGTGCATGTCCCTATAGCATGTATAGGAAGATTTCCCCCCAAGCAAGCAAATCTCGGTCCTCTGTGCTCAACGCTATATGTAATATGACGAAAAATAGAAGCCATCCCTGATGACGGATTGGTTATTTTCTACTGCCTTGAAGACATTTTCAGCAATGGCGTCTATTCGGTTGCTTGCATATATTGTGTTGAATGTGCTTTGTGCTGTAGGAAGGGGGGAAGCTTCAGTAATGCATATATGATTTGCCTTTCAGACTGAAAGTGTTCTGTCAGCACACTGCTAATGTTTCTCCAGCTGAGTTATACAGTGATTTCTCCACAACCTTTGTTCGAGATGGGGTTATTTATAGAGCAATATTCCAAGCCGCACATTTGGAGAATGAGCGTGTCTGCATTAGTAGCTTGGGACTCCCTCGTCCTTGCTAGGAGAGTGCAGGATTTTTAGTGGGAGCTGGCGGCCGTGATGAGAAAGGCACTAGATGTTACCCTTTATACCATCTTAATAATACTGTATCTCAATTGCACTCATTTGCCAGCCTCCTCAGCACTGCAGGGATTCTGTGTTTCTTCCCCATCAGCAGCACATCTAAGGAGATCATGTTGCCATATTATCATTTAGAAATGTAATTCCAATTATGCTAATGAAGCCTGAATCATGGCAGATGCCAGGGTAAAGGGGTGGGTACGAGAGGGCGTCAGATTGCCAGTGATGCTCCATTATCGGATAAAAACAGCCAGGGGTTATCCGATAATCGAATAAATACTGGCAGTTTCTTGCGCTGCCTGATTTTGGCAGATATTGTAGTTTTTATGTGCAGTATGAATGTACTTTACATGGGCCAATTCACCAAACTGATCATATTCATCCAGGCATTTGTGAATTCTTTGCTGCTCCAGTTCCATTTGTGCAATTGCCTTTTTGTATATTTAGTGAACTATTTGCACTGAAAAGTGGTTTTGGACAATCTGTTGCCAGGGCTTCCCAAATAGCGATGT
>JAODAL010033281.1:0-45778 GCA_025379985.1 Phyllomedusa bahiana | reverse complement strand
AAGGTTTTACCTTTTGCACCCCTATTCCCCACTTACGGGACAGCAAGGGGCTTCGCACAATCTATTTCTGAGCATACCCCCCTCATCGCCAATCTAGAAATTTGTGGGGTTACAACAAAACAAGCCTCCCGACCCCTTTTTCCTCTACCCTTCTTCTGACTGTTACCCAGCTAGCCCCCCCATGTTCCTGCACCTCCAGCTACCACCCTCCCCACATCTCACCTGCGAGTGATTGCTCAGTGAGCACAAACTCTCTTCCAAGTTGAAATGGATCTCATGTTGCCATTTGCCCCTTTTTATATCCAGATCCGGCTTCTAAAAGGCATGGCACACATCTGCACAGCATATCCCCCCCGAACTGTTGCGCAAGGAGGGCTTTCAAACAGGAAACTCATGGGAATTTCCCAAAAAATATAATAATAAATTATAATAATAAAAATACAATACTGCCCCCTCAAAACTTTTTCCCCAAATCTAAATCTCTAAATTTTAAAAGGGGGTTTTGCCCCATGCAATTCGACTGGATGCTTAAAAATCAAAGTTTGGCACTTTCCTAATTGCAGTCTTTAAAAAAAGTAATGCCCCACTGAAACCTTATTTTACCTTATCACGGGTTCAGCTGGTTTCTTGGAGCCGACCTTCTAACCTCCTCCCTGCGGCCCGCGTTTGCGGTTTTATCTCTTCCTCTGAACCCCCCCGGGGGGGAAAAGCGTGCATGCCTGAGAGGCCAGTACTCCTCTCGGCCAGCACATTTTCTGCTACTCACTTCCCCCCCCCTTTTCCTTTTGCGACAAAACTTCAGGGACTTCTTTGATTGAGGGGGGGTGGCTAGCTTTCTTCAGATTGTCCTCCATCCTCACTCACATTGTACAGTGAAACCGGGAGAGCAATGTTTCCCTTACTCCATGTCTACGCTTTTCTAGTTCAGTTCTTTGCTCCGATTCCTTACTGCTTGTCTTCTACGCTTCTGCATATTCTAGGTCTTTGCCCCGATCCCTTAATCCTGGTCTTCTACGTTTCTGTATATTCTAGGTCTTTGCCCCGATCCCTTACTTGGTCTTATACGTTTCTGTATATTCTGGATCTTTGTCCTGCTCCCTGCCTCCCTGGCAGCCGGCAGGAGCGCGCACACGACTCGCAGCGCGATGACGTCACTAAGTGCCGTCTGGAGGGCGGATTTTTTTAAACTACTCAAGCAGAGAAGGCCCCCCCCCACCGATCTCAAGACCCAGGGGACCAGCGGCAGCCTGTGCGGTAGTTAACAGCCTTCTTGCCAACACCCCTTTAAGTCACCACAAAAAAAAAAAACACACTTATAAGGAAAACACACTCACAGACTTGTTCCCTCGCTCAAAATAATCAGTTTTAAACCTTTCCCCCACTGCTGTTTGGCTGTGCTGCAACCTCTCTTTCAGGAGCAAAAAGCCTAAACCATAATTAATATAAAGGACCCTACACATTACAATTTCCTTCTTGAATACTATGTAGGTTCTTACCCGTGTTATAAATGTTATAGAATGAACCAAAGTTGGCCCGGCAGACTCTGGATCTGCCTGCCCACCTTTAATTGAGGACTGAAGTTTGATATATTGAACTTATTCTGTATACTAAAGTACTAATAAAAAAATAGCTTTATGCAGCTTCGGATGTTGCACTATTTGGTACTTTTTACCTCCATTCTTATTTGCTTATTTGCTGTTAGGCTTGCTTTTTTGGTTAAGGTTCAAATATGTATTTACCTATTGTATTATGTGCTGGTGCTTGTGTGGTTTGCGGGTGCCACTGATGGTAACAACATTCTACTTCACGCCCTTTTTGTTTTTTGCTAATGACTAATCTACACAAAGCATCCCTTAACATTAAGGATTCAATGTTCCTGAGAAGAGGTCTCAAATTCTCTATGATATGCACAAGAAGAGGGTTCATAGATTATGTGTTCATGAAACCCATTTTATATCTGGACACCTCACATCTTTAAAAAAAAAAAATATTTCCCCATGTGGTATCAAAGCAGTAGTTCCACTCATAAAACAAAGGATGTAGCAGTTTCCATGCATAAAAATTTCCCATGCAAAATACAAAATGTCAAAACAGACAATTACACACGTTACGTTTTCATCCACTTTGAAATTGGAAATAGCATCTATACTATTGCAAATGTTTATGCTACCAACCAAAGGCAACTCACTTTCTTTAACAAGATGTTGGACAACCTAAAAAACTATACACAGGGTAAAATAATGCTGTGCGGGGACTTTAATTTTGCCCTTCAACCTGAGGTTGACACCTTATCCGACACATCTACTAGTTCATGGAATAAACTAAACAAGATTAAAAAACTGGTGTATAACATGCAACTAATTGACACCTGGAGAATTACCTACTTTAACATGCAATATTCACTCCACCCATTTAAAAAATTTTAAAATTTTAATAATTATATTTTTACACAACATGCTCTTCTTCCATCTATACAAAAAACAGCCATAGGTAAAACTTTGTTATCTGACCACGTCCCAGTACATTGCAAATTATTACTCTTCACGGCTAACAATAAGCAGTTTACATGGAAGTTTAATGAATCGCTACTTAATAATACCTTATGTGTGAAAGAAGTCACTCAACACTTTCAACAGCACAAAATAAATGGGAAGTGCTGAAGTATGTGGTTTGCGGACTCTTAATCAAGCATGGGTCAAGATTAGAGATGGGCGAATTTCTCAAAAATTCGATTCGGTCACTTCGCCGAATTTTCCGACAAAATTCGTTTCGTTCCGAAATTTCTTCGGGCCCGAATCGCGTGAAAAACAGCTTTTCCCGGGGCACAAGCCCCAGGGGGCGTAGAACGTTTTTCCATCTTAAAAAACAAGGACTTGGTTTGTCTTCAACAATTTTTGTTTTTAGTATGACACCAGAACTGCCGCCCCCTCTTAGAACGCTTTACTATAAATTCCCTGGCACTTTAAAAGGGCAAAAAATGACCAAAAAACAAAGCGGAATGTAGCCTGATAAAACATCCGCAAAAACTGGGAAAAAAAAAAGCTTAACTCAGGTTTCAACATTAGTGACGAGGTGGGGGTGACTGCGCACCCCAGCACATGAGTACAGGTGGCCAATACATTCTGGAGGTGGCAAACACGAGGGAAACCACAGGTGGCACAAAGACTGAGACGGAGGTACAGCCAGCAGTATAGGCAGGAGGGACAATGACATTTTGGGGGTGGCAAAACAGGAGGAACCACAAATGGCCAATACACAGGTGGGGTCCACGACGACAGATGAATCAGGGAGTCACAATGACTTCTGGGGGGCGGGAAAACAGTATTAGGCCACAAGGGCACGATCACAAAATGTGGGGGTCCGGGGGCGCAGATGAGAATCAGGCAGGGCACAAGACATTCGGAGGGGGGCAAACATTTTTGGGGCCCACAGAGTGGAAAACAATCACCCCGTGGGGAGGTCACGGCGGCACAGTATAATTTCAACCCAGGGGCAAAATGAAAAATTCTGGGGGGCGGCTAAACATTTTAAAGGGCCACAGAGGGGCACAATGATACGGGGTTTTTTTGGGGAGGTCACGACACAGAAGAAAGAGATAAAGGCAGTGGACAATGACATTCTGGAGGCGGAAAACAGTATTGGGCCACAGAGTGGAAACCAATCACACAGTGTGGAGGCCCAGGGGCGGCGCAGAAGAGATCAGGCAGTGACACAATGACATTCGGGAGGCGGCAAAACAGAAATTGGGGCCAACAGGGGTGGCACAATCCCCACAGGTGGGGAGGCCCACGGCGGCAGCATATGAGATCAGGCAGGGGCACAAGGACATTCTGGAGGCGGCTAAAATATTAGGCCTAGAGGGCACAACTTACACATGGGGGAAGGTAAAGGGGGCGGCAGCAGTATGAGACGGGCCCAGGGGCAAATGAAAATTCTGGAGGCGGAAAAACCCAGGAGGAAGCCACAGAAGGGGCAAAATTTACTAAAGAGGGGGAGGTCACAGGGGCAGAAAGCATGAAGTCAGGCATTTGGCACAATGACACGTGGGGAGGGCACGGCGGGAAAAGTCACGGGAAAAGGCAGCCATGGGGCCCAAGAGGGGCAAATAAACTTTCTGGAGGGGGCAAAACAGGAGGAAGCCACAGAGGGGGCACAATGACTAAAAGGGCGGAGGTCACGGCGGCAGCAGCTTTGAGGCAGGCAGTGGAAAAACAAGGGACACAGTTTGGAGGACTTTGGGCACAGCCAAAAGCACAGAAATTAGGTAACATTTGGCACAAGGGACACAGTGGGGATGTCAAAAGCAACAGCAACAGCAGCAGCAGCAAGATTTCATAAAATTGGGCCCAATGACAGAGTTTTTGAGGTGGGGGGGGGGCAATACCACCCTTTGGAAAAGATGGGGAAAGGCAAAATGGAAAACGGCAGCGGGATTTGTGGCATCAGGCGGGTGGTGGATCAGAATAGGGCTAAAGGAGGTTATTTTAAAACCCCCGATTTTAACCCTAAGGAAATTGGTGTGGGGAAATCCTGCCGTTTCCACAGGGGCGTCGCTGGGCCAGATTCTTTCCGGGGGCAGGGGAGCCCCGAATAAAATTCCGCCGGGTGCCCCGATTCTGGGCAGCTCCGGGCCACTGCCCGGGGCCCCTGGAGCGCTCCTTGGTGCGGGCTTCCCCCGGCCGATGTCTCTGTCTGCCCCGGCCTTTTCAAAAGCCCCGGGGCGCATTTTCAGAGTCGGGGAGGAGGCAGGACGGTTTCTTTCCCCCCCGCCCTGCTCCCCCCCTTGTATGTACGGGCGCTCACCGAGCGCCGTCCATACATCTGACGTCGCAGGGGGCGTGACGCGCCGTTTCACCCACCCCCGCGTTTGCGGGTTTCCTCTAACCCCGAAACCCTTTTCCCGCCGAGGAACCCCGGGCCCCGCAGACGGCGAACCAGTGTGAGACATCACGCTGCTTATCCCGGGCTCTAAAAAGCTGGGGCCCGGGACCCCCGGAAAACCCGGCCTCTTTTAGGTAAGTATTTTTTTTTATTTTATTTTTATTAGGTAAGGGTAAGACACGGCTACAGGGGCATAAGGGCTACAGGGGGCATAATGGCTCAGGGGAAAAACACGGGCAAAAAAGGGGCATAAGGCTACAGGGGAAAGGGAAAAACTGGCTACGGGGGGCAAAGGGCCCCGGGGGGGTTTCAAGCACGGGCTACAGGGGCAATACATTTGGTACGGGGGCATAATGGCTACAGGGGCAAATACACTGGCTACAATTTGGAAATTATCAACAGGGGGCAAGAAAACTGGCAAAAATTGGGGAAATAATGGCTAAGGGACAAGACACTGCAACAGGTGGCATAATTTTTACGGGGGAAAGACACGGGGCTACGGGAGGCAAAAAGGCTACAGGGGGGCAAACATTTGGCTCCCAGGGGGCATAAAGGCTACAGGGGGAAAGACATTGGCTACAGGGGGGGCAAAAATGGCTACGGGGGGCAAGACACGGGCTACAGGGGGCAAAATAGGGCTACAGGGGGCAAAAGGGCTAAAGGGGGCAAGAAAACGGGCTACAGGGACAAAATGGCTACGGGGGGGAAATTTTATGGCTAACGGGGGACATAATGGCTACAGGGGGCATAATGGCTAAAGGGGGCATAATGGCGCGGGGGGGCACGAAAACGGGCTAACGGGGGGCCATAATGGCTACAGGGGGCAAATGGTCAGGGGGCATATTTTGGCTAAAAGGGGCTTTAAGGGCTTCGGGGCAAGACACGGGCAACAGGGGGAAATAAGGGCTACAGGGGAAAAATAATGGCTACAGGGGGCAAGCCCACTGGCTACGGGGGGGGCCCAAAATTTGGCTACGGGGTAAAGAAAAACTGGTTTTAACAGGCGGCATACGGGCTACAGGGGGCATAATGGCTACAGGGGGCAATACACTGGCTACAGGGGGCATTAAGGCTACGGGGGGCAAAAACACGGGCTACAAGGGGCTTAATGGTTTACGGGGGGCAGACACTGGCTACAGGGGGCATAATGGCTACGGGGAGGCAAGAAAACTGGCTACGGGGGCCCACAATGGCTACCGGGGGAAAGACACTGGCTACAGGTGGCATAATGGCAACGGGGAGGCAAGACACAGGCAAACAGCGGGAAATAATGGCTACGGGGGGCAAGACATGGCTACAAGGGGCTTAAGGGGCTCAGGATCAAACACTGGTTTACAGGTGGAAAAATTTTGGCTACAGGGGGGGGCAAGACACTGCAAAAGGGGGGGCATATAGGGCTAAGGGGGAAAGCCCACGGGCTACAGGGGGCATAAAGGGAAAAAGGGGGGCATGTCACGGGGCTACGGGGGGGCATATCACTGGCAAACCGGGGCATATAAATGGCAAGGGGGGAAATGCCCATTTTGGCTAAGGGGGCATGATTTTGGAAAAAAGGGAGCTTTTCCCATTTGCTACTTTTTGGGCATATCACTGGCTACAGGGGGTATCACGGGCTCAGAGGGCATGTCATTTGGGCTACAGGGGGGACATATGGGGCTAAGGGGGGCATATCCGGGCTAAAGGGGGGGCATAAAACTGGCACGGGGGGAAATTTTATGGGGGCTTTTGGGGCAGTAACCTGGGTAAAAGGGGGCTAAAAACCCCTGACTAAAAAGGAGCTTTTTTACGGGCCTACGGGGGGGGGGGGGCATTTTAAAACGGGCCAAAAGGGGGGGCAAAACCTAGCTACAAAGGGCAGAAACCCTTTGGATAAGGGGCTAATAACCTGGCTGGGGGGGGGCCTACAAACCTGGCTACAGGGGCTACTACCAGGCTATAGGGGCCAAATTTTTTACCTAAAAGGGGAAAATTATTACCTTTGGGGCCCTATAGAGGGGGAAATTTTGTATAGAGAAAAGGAAAAATTGTGGAAAATGCTAAAAAAAATGGGGATCAAATTTTTTGTTTTGTAAAATTTTTCATTGAAAAATTGTGGGGGGGTAGAAGATGTCTTTGGCTTCGGGGACAAAAGGGAGAAAAGAAAGAGAAAGAAAAAACTCTTCAGAGAGGGTCCCTTAAGTCACTAATTGTAACTGCAGTGAAATTTCACTTATATTTTCCGACATCTACTTTACAAAGGTTTTTTCCTCGTAAATAACATCGCGCAGTTCACAATGAAACCCCAAAAAAATTCCGGTCCCAACCCCCGCCCTACTCAGAAAAACTTAAGGGCCCGACCCAAAATTTTTTTGGGCCCCTATCAACGCCCCTGCCGATCCCCCGCCTGTTTTCTTTTGGGACAAAGTCAGTCCTTTTCCAACTTTCCCGTGGCAAGGGGGTTCCCCCTTGGGGTAACGAGGGCCCCCCCCGGCCGCATTTGAAAAACCCGCTCTGAGGGCCCACACTCCCGGCCCGGGGGCAGACAGCTTCTCCACTGCAAACCGCAAGTTGGGGCCCACACATCCAGTTTGGCTCCCCAGTATCCAGGGGGGATCTTTCTTAACGGGGGTGGCAAGTGCTGCCAAAAGTAGGCCACAACCTTTGGGGTTCAGGGACTGCTCCAGGTCCTGCTGCTCCCTCCCGCGGCGACTCCCCTTCCCTCACTGGGCCCGGGTGAAGGAAGCTGCTCATCATGACTCCAGACTTGGGTTTTATACTGATGGAGCTGGTACTCGCTCCTACCCCCCCCCCCCCACCTTCCCCCAGAAAGCCCGGCAGTAGTAGGGTGAGCGCTGAGGAACCCCCCGGTCAAAAACCTTCAAGGGGGACGATGCCGCAAATAGGCAGGGGCCCCAACTGATTACGGAGGATTCCCAATAGTATTTAAATTTTGTTTTTTCCCTCTCAATAGCTGGGAAAAATTTCCCATTTTGGACCGGTAGGCTCCCTCTCCGGATGCTCCCTTAATTGGGCTGTCACCCCTACCTGGGGGGGCAAAAAGGGGGGGGGGGGGGGGGCTTTGCTGGGGGGCCCATCTGCCCCAAGTGCTGGGGAGGGGGTTTTCCCTGCCTCCATTTCCCACTGTATACGCCACGGTGCTTGGGGGGTCACGGGGGGGGGCCCCACTTCCTAAACCCATCCCACCCCCCCCAGCTGCTTTTCTGCTCCTCCTCTTTTTGTCCCGGGGTTTAAAAAATCCACTCATTTCACCAGACAAGGCTTCTGCCCCCAAATGTCCTCCCCTCCTCCCCCTTTTAAATTCCCCCCCCGGGACTCATGCGGCCATTTAAAATTTAGTCACCACGTCTCCATTTCCCCTCCCCGGGACAGATTTTCAGATCTTTTTTCCGGGACTAAGCAGGGGAAATGACGTTTTTCCCATCCCCGTAGTCCTGGCGACTAAAAAATAACTTCGCCCCCTTCCCAAATGGCCCCCCAAAAACGGCAAGGTGTCACGTTTAGCTGCCACTGGCTGACATCAAAGTTACCCCGGGGAGTACTTTGTTTTGCCTGGACTTCAAAAAATCTTTTAATGGGTTTTCTCTTTTCCCTTACAGCCCGGGTCCCAAAAATGTGCAGGCGGGAAATTCCACGGGGGGAAAAAACTTTGCAAAAATCAGAGGGGTTTAAAAGGGGAGGCCGTTCTGCCCGCTGCAACTCGAGAGGGTTTTTCCTGGTTTTGAAAACGAATGGATAAAGGGGCATGCACAGTTTTCCGGGGCCTTTTTTCAAAATTTTCTAAAGATCGTTTGGGAAAACTTCAGGAAAAAATTTTCACAACCCGATTGAAAAACTGCGCCATGGGGAGGGCGCATGAACCCCTCCCTCCTCAGTTTCAGCGCGGACACCGCCTGTTCCTCCCATTGTCCCCTCACCCCTGGTTTTCCCATTTTCCCCGTTGGGGCGGAGAAAGCCACACACGAATTTTTTGCTTTCATGACGCGGGGCAGTTCCTCCCCTGGTGACTTCCCTTTGCCGAGGCAAGCCAGGGGGTAGAATTTCTTTAAAACCGCTGTGGGCCCCACACATGTGGTAAAGATGGAGCATTTCTTGTGGAGGCTGAATTTTGGGGGGGTGGTGGAAAGGGGGGAGGAGGCGGGCAAATTTGGCGCAGGGGGCAGCAATTTGACAACGGGGGGAAAAAAGCGGGGTCTCCCGTCCAAGGTTTGTTGGTGGCCTGGGCCCGGGAAACACATTCACCCAATGGGCCGTTTAAAGGGCCCTGTACTGGCCCCTGACCGTAGTTAAAACTCCATAAAGTCCCGCCCCCTGCCCCTGCACCTTTGGGAACAAAAACCCATAAGCTCAAGGACTGACCCCCCTTCTGGGTTTTACATATTTATGAAGTGGGTGGTTTTTTGGCCCTTTTTTTGGGAAAAAAAATTACGGGTTAGAACTCTCCTTTTCGGCTCGGGGACAAGCCTTTTTTTCTCTTTAACGGTTGGAGAGTCCACCATTTTTTAAAAGGAAAGGGGCTGCAGTACCAACAACTTTTGGAAAAGGAGCATGGTCAGCTTTCTGCACCTTAGGATTTGGGTTTGGGCGCATACTGTTGTCTCTTTTTTCAATCGCCCGCTGAAAAACTGGGTGGCCCCAAAAGTAGAAGGAGCATGAGGCATCTGGACCGGGGGGATTAGGGCAAAGAGGGAAAAACTTCCCCTGCGGGGGTGGTGGGGGCCTTTAAAGGCTGCAATGGGATTTTGCCACTGGGGGCTGCCCGGGTGGGTTCTGTTGCTGGCGGCGGGGGATGGGCCACCAAAAACTGAAACCACATTTCTCCCCGGGCCCAGGGGTGGTGACGCTGCAATTGTTGTTTTACCGAGGGCCGGGGGGGCCAACCGTTAACTCCCTGGCCACGCTTCACTTTCTCCACCCCCAAATTTTTAATAAAACCCATATTCGGTCCCCCCTCCGGTGTCCCTTTGCAAAAAAATGCCCACACCGCCGAGTATCGGGTTTTTTTTGCCCCCAAACCCCCAACTGAGTGACTACTGGGGCCGCCGGCTGCCTTTTGCGAGCCCCTGTGCTGCTACTTTCTTGGACCTGGCCCAAGCGGGTTTTTTTCACCCGTGGCCGCTTTGGCCCCCCCGAAAACCCCACACTGCGCTATCCTGGTGACTGACCGCAAAAACTGCGCCCTCTTTCCCCCTGACGATGGAAAGAAGCCCCTTTCCTCAAACCCGGGGGTCCCAAGTGGGTCGGCTACATCACATCTATTTGGGGTTTCCCATCGCACTTTATGCCTCATCACCGGTCTTTTTAAGGGCCAGGGTGACCTCCCCACAAAAATACCTCCCCCTGCCACTTTTCCACATCTATACTTTGGGCCCCCTACCCCAAGAAAACAAAGGGGATATTGGCCCCATTTCTTCCTGCCAAGTAGCTTCTGACTGCCCTTTCCCCAAATTGTTCATCCCTTTCAAAATATGGCCCCTGACCCAGACCCCCATAGTAATCTTTGGCTGAGGGAACCGGAGGGACAAAAGGCCCGGGGTTAGGACAGGTTTAGGGCCGCTGACCCACTCCCGGGGGCCCTGCCAACTAATGGTTGTTTCTAGGGTTCCCCCCTGACCTTTTTTGGGTTGTCAGATGTCATCTGGGGGAAGAGTGAACCCAGTCCAAACCCAAAAAAAGAACCCTTGGGTTTTCTGAACAAAAAAACCCGGGCCGGGTGAAAGACAGCGGCAGTTTGGCCTCACCGATTTACCCCCCGTTTTGGGCGTCCCCCCCTTGCTGTGCTGCGACCTGGCCTGTTCCAGGAATTTTGTGCCCACTGCCACTCGCAGGTGCAGAGGGCCCGCCACCTTTTTTCTGTTTTGGAAAATAAATGTTTTTTTCTAAAATGTAAAAACACTGTTTGGGTGATGATATCTGTATATGATAAAAAATACACCCGGTTTTTTTTTAAATTTCCCAAAAGAAAACCCCGTAACAAGCTTGGGAAACCCCTTTGGGGGATAAATTGCGCTCCACAAATGGCCCCGGAAAAATTTTACTTGTATGTGCGTTTTAAAAAAAATGTGTGTTTTTTCTAAATGTAAAACACAAACGGGCTTAAAATTTAAACCTTTGGAAAATTAATTAGGCTACAGGGAAAAAAGTATATATTTTGGCGTTGAAAAAGACGGTTTATTTTTTTTCAGCACACCCCGCAAAACAAAAGCTTAATTAACCGCGGGGGTAAATTTGCGCCAAAAATTGATCCCCAAAAAAACTGTAGCTTTGAAACGTGTTACAATTGCGGGGGTTTTTTACGCCACACAACCAAAAGATACAGTTTGGGAATTAACCTTTGCTTTTGAATTAGGTACAGGAAAAATTTAATATATTTTGGCGTTGAAAAAGGGCGGTTTTTTTTTTCCCGCCACCAGCAAAACAACGCTTAAAATTTAAACCCCCGGATGTAAATTGCCCCCAAAGGAAATTTAGCCGCCCCAAACTAGTAGCTTTGTAGCGTGTTACAATTGCGTGTTTTCACGCCACACCCCCCCAAGAGATACAGTTGTAAAAACCTTTGCTTTGAAAATTTGGGACAGGGAAAAAATTTTTTATATTTTGGCTTGAAAAAGAACGGTTTATTTTTGTCAGCCCCACCAGCAAAATAACCTTAATTTTAAACCCCCGGATGTAAAAATTTTTCCAAAGAATTGAGGGGCCCCCACAAACTAGTAAACTTTGTACAAGTTACAATTGGGGTTTTTTTCCCACGCCACAAAAACAAAAAATAAAAGTTGGGAAAATTTCCCTTTTCTTTTTGAATTAGGCTACGGAAAAATTTATATTTTTTTTGGCTTTTAAAAAAAAACGGTTTCTTGGGGTCCCCACACCAGAAAAACAACGCTTTAAAATTTAAACCCCCGGGTGTAAATTGGGGCAATAAATTTTACAGGCCCAAAAAAGGGAAGTTTTATTTTATTGTAAAAATGGGTGTTTCTTTAAAATTTAATAAAACAAAGGGAAATGGGTTTGATCCCACTTGGGTATTGAAAGTATATGCACTGCAGGACGCACCCCCGGATTTTAGAAACCAAAACCCCAAAAAATTAAAATAGAACATTAAGAGAACAGTCTCTGAGACAACTGAGACACCCCCCAGAAATCGCAAAATAAAAAACAAATTTTTCAGTAAACTATCAGCCCGGCAGCACCCTTTTTTGATGACACCCGGGGGAGAAGGGGGGTTTTGAGCTCCCGGGGCGCGCCCGGGCTTATATAGGGGCGGGGACATCACAGAATTTCCCCTGGTCTCCCGATTGGGTTTACACCTTGAACAAGTCCTTTCAGGGGTATGCCCTTCTTTTTCCCCCCAGAGTGCTTGCCCCCTGTAGCGCCATGTGCTCGCAGGGCCCTTTTATCAACAAAAAGCCCCCCCACTTCGTTTAAAACCCGAAGTTTCCCCAAAAATTTAACTTTTTGTTCCCCAAACCGAAGTTTTCCTGAAAAATTTTAAACCAATTCCCCCTTCGTTAGAATCGATTCGCCCCTCTCTAGTCAAGATTCAAAAAGGAAAACAGCACCAAAGGCAGTTGCCCTTTTTCTCAAACTGTCCCCCACGAAGACGCACATAAAAACATGACTTGCAGATATTGACCTTCTCGAACCTACACGTCAGACATGATATTAAACAGCTCCTTGACAAAAAAGCCCCTTTTTGGGATACAGATACTGCACATTTTTAAATTTCCGTGGAGCCACAAGCCCAACAAGGGAAAGCAGCACATGTGCTCTTTGGGGTTAAAAAAAAAGCCTCTTTGTTCATTTTTCCCACAAATTTAAAACCCCCAATTCAGGAAAAATTCTGCCACAACCCTTGGGAAATTCCTTGGGAAAAAATTTTTTTTTTATAAATAAATTTAGGACTTTTATAATTTTTCCCCCAAACAACGCACTTTTAAACTCTCCAAAGGGTTTTTAGAAAATCACTAACCAAAAAACTCCCCCTGAGAAGCTGTTTCCCCAATTTGGGCTTACCCCTTCTCCCCCTAGAAGAAATTACAAACAGCCATTTCATCGCTACCCGCTGGCAAAAGCCCAGGTCCTGATGGGTACACTGCAAAATTCTTCAAAACATTTAAGGAATCAATATCATACCCTTTGTTGGATTCTTTTAATTCTATCTCCAAATCTCAACCTTTCCCACCTTCTTTTCTACAAGCCCATATTACCGTCATACCCAAACTAGATAAGGACCCGAAGTTATGCTCTAGCTATCGACCCATATCACTTTTAAATACTGATACTGAACTATTTGTCAAAATGATAGCAATATGACTCAATTAAATTTTTGAGAAAATTTTTAACTTTGAAACAGGGGCATTTTTTCCCCTCACGAGAAGGGAGGGATAAACACATTTAAAAAAGTTCTCTAAACATAAATCAAAGGGACATCCCCCAGAGTACACCATGTATGTTTCAATCGTTGGATGCCCGAAAAAAAACGTTCGATGTAAATGGACCCGGCGATTTTTTACAGTTCCGCCATGTCGAACATTGACCCTTGGGGCCCAATTAGATGCCCAAAAATTTTTTCCCCCCTTAAATCAAACAAACCTTTTTGCTCAGATAAGGATCAATTTTGCCCTTTTAAAACCAGACAGAACCATACAGGGATGCCCACTATCGCCCATCTTATACCTTATCATGGACCACCTCATGCAATCCATCAAAGACGCAGGAGATATGAGAGGCATTCAAATAAAGGATCAACAATACAAGTGTTCTGCATTCACAGCTGACCTCTTTTATACATTGTGCATCTGATTACATCTCTGCCGGTTCTAATGAATATATTAAAAGAATGTGGCCAGTTTAGCAACTTCAAAGTTAACTTCTCCAAAAGTACTGCACTAAACACCAACTTTACAGATCCTATAGTGGATTAACTAAAACATAATTTTTTTCCTTTTAAAAGGGCAAAACAGTCATTTCAAAATATCCTTTTGGGGTACATATTCTGATACACCAACATCTGTAAAGACCTCAAAAATACATCCCACTAACCCGGGATAAAAACTACCTCAGCAGATGGGGAAAAAAAGGGGCTTTTCTTTGGGTTTGGGAGGGCTGTACATCCCTTAAGAAAGAAAATTTAATCAAAATCTTCTTACCTTTTTAAACTATCCCACTAAAAAACCTTTTTTTTTAATGTGTTCTCTCCCGCTTCATATTGGGTGGGAAAAAAGGGCCCAAAAATTTCGAGAGAAAATCTTGTTCCCCATCCAAAATAAAAAGGGGGACCCGCCTCTCCCGGGCGCAAGTCCCTTTTTTTTGTACCCGCCCGAGTGTTTGATTGAACAAAACAATGGGGGGAAATTAAAAGAATGTTTTTTGGTTCTTCCCCCTTTTGGGCCCCGCCATGGGTCTTGTGATCTGATTTAAAAGCCAAACTAAAGACGCAAACCAAAACTAAATTTATTTCCAGATTTCCCTCCCCAAATTTTTTAAAAACATGGTCCAAAGAACAAATTTTTTCTCCCCCCAGACGGGTCAGTTATCCCGATAAAAGGAAACTCAGCCCTCTCAATATTTATCCCTACCCTCAAGTATAAAAAAGACTCAAAAAATTTGAACTCTTTTTTAACCCACAGGAATTTTTCCTTTATTTTTTCGTCCTTTAAAGAGTATGAAAGAAATGATACCTCCCAGAAGAGAACACCCAACACGTGGTTGCAATATATGCAAATCACACACTTTTATACCGTAAATAAGCACAAATTGGACCTACGTAGAGACCTGACAAACTGTGAATCATTTTTGTGCCCTTTGAAAAACCTCCCTTCCCCACCCGATCTCCCAAAATAGGGAAAAAATTTTCACTAAACCCTTTAAATCCTTCCCCAAGCCCCATATCAAAGTAGGGGGGGAGGGTAACTTAAACATCATTTTACAGAAGAAGATTGGGGAAATTTTTTCACTCTGGGCCCCATAAGACAAACCATTCCTTTTTTCGTATCCAGGGGAAACAAATTTTTAAAATTCAAACTAATTGGGGACAGAGAAAACCCAAACCCCCATGAACAAACTATATCCCTCAGTTACCCTAGGGTGCTGGGGGTGCAGGAGTACACTGGGGTCAATGACCCAGATGTGTGGAGATACAACCTTTTTGGACCAGGGTGATTTAAGTGATAAAGTTAAAAGAAAGGGAAAAAACTTTACAGAAAAGAAACCCATCCCGCGCTCCTTTTGTTTTTGAAACCCACAAAACCCTTTATGCCCGGGAAAAGGCCCCTTATTCTTTAAAAAATTTTAGTAGCAGCAAAAATTTTGATCCAAGGACTTTAGAGGTCTGCCATAACTCCCTCGATCACATCCTGGTTCAATGAGATCTTTCATTTGCAAAGAATGGAGGAACTCAGAACAGATAACAATCATCTGCATGACAAACACATTACGACATGGAAGGATTGGGTTTCCTTTACCTCTTCACCCGAATATCTTAATTTCACATCGGATTCTCTTTAAACTATTGGGATCCTCTCTCTCTTGAGGATCTTCTTGAAAATAAATGTACTACTCCATTCCAGCATGGGTTCATGAAGAAAACGACCTTACAATTTAAACTCACCACTTCTAAAGAGGAGGGTTTGGGTTCTAGACCGGATCGAGACGAAGCATTGGTTTCCAAAAAGGGGGGGAAAAAATGGAAGTTTAACGGGGGAAATTTTTTGCAAGTGGTAAGTAATTTGGCTCAGTGATAGAAAACAAAGGGTGGTGATTAATGGTACATACTCAGACTGAAACCCTGTTACTAGTGAGGTACCACAGGGGTCTATATTGGGCCCTATTCTTTACAGAAGGTTTGCACAGTAGAATATCAATCTTTTCAGATGATGCAAGTTGTAAAGTATTAACAAAAGAGGGTAAATTTTCTATTTAAAAAAAAAAAAACAGGATAATTTGGGGGCCCGGCAATAATTTACAAAAGAGTTTTGACATGGAAAACAAGTTAAGCACTGGGAAGGAAAATCCATGTCAAATCACACATGGGGTATTTTTGACATTTTTTTTGGGGCCCCGTGAACAAGAAAAACATTGTAGAGCTTTAACAGGGTTTAAAGGTGGACAGCAAAAAAAAATAAAATCGACTTGACATAATACCCAGAAAAATTAGCAAGATAAGGGGTTTATAGTTTACAGAAAAAAACAGCTTTGGGGACATAATAAATTGTTATAAATAACAAAAGGTTCAAAAAAGAGATCTCCCCAAGTTTATTTTTTTCCCAGGGCTGATCCAGACAAAATTCTAAACATAACGGTTTCTTTACTGAAGAACAGTGAGACTGTGAAACTCCTGCCAACTGTCAAGAGAACACTAACAGAGCTCAAAAAGGACTGGATGCATTTCTAGAGTATAATAATATAACAAGTTATAGTGACTAGGATTCTGGAAAAGGGTTGTTGATCCAACAGTTTATGATTGCCAGATTGGAGTCAGGAATTAATTTTTCTCCTAAAATGAGAAAAATTGGTTTCTACCTCATGGGGGTTTACCCTTTCCCAGTCAATACCTAGGGGCATAGGCTGAAGTGAAAAATCCCATCTTTTTTCAGTTTATAAATTTTGGGGCCCCGTATGAAAGCTTCTCGGTCTAAAAATTTACTTTTTTGCCCCTAGCCCAACCATCACCCGCGCCCCTTTAATTTTTTAGAGCACAAAATAAATAAAGGGAGCTTTTAACATTTAATGTCTGGCCTCATATACTTTATGCGAGCGCAGTGACGGACACATCAGTTTTTTGATCATTCCCCAGTTATATTTCATTTAAAAGGTGTGTTCCCATGGGGAAAGGATATTCTCTGGTGGTTCCCGACCTATTTGGCATCTGACAAAAATGTTCAAAAACAGGTTAAAGGGTAGTTGCTTGAATTCCTATTCTTCAATGATCATCATATAGATGGCCCACAGCTAATATGGGACACTGCGAAAACAGTTATACGAAGGAATCTTGTTACGGACGGCGGTTGTGGATCCGCTGGACCACCGCAAGCGATGGTGTAAGCCACGCCAGGGAGCGGAGTCTAAGTAGCACCCGGTTTTCACCAGAGCCCGCCGCAAAGCGGGATGGACTTGCTGCGGCGGGAAACTACCAGGTCGCTTCCACTGACGTGACTTGCTTGCGGTGGCAGCCAAGGCAGTGCGTGGTACCAAATCGTGAGGCGTAGACGTAGTCGGGGACAAGCGGTAAGGTCAGGGCTGGCAGCAAAGGTTCGAGGTCAGGAGACGTAGCAAAAGGTCAGAATACCGAAGAAGACTTTGGACGCACAAGGAACGCTTTCTCTAAAGGCTAGGGGCACAATAGATCCGGCAAGGAAGTGCCGGGGCGGAAACCTTATATAGGACCAGCGGTCAGCAACAACCAATTTCTGATGCGCTGGCCCTTTAAATTTCACAGAAGTGCCACGCGCGTGCCCTAGGGGGCGTGGGCACTCACGGCAGCCGGCAGAAAGCCGCGTGGACACTGGAGCGCGGCGGGGTAAGTGACAGCACTCTGTGGGGCGAGCATGCCCACGGCCCGACCTGCGGGCCGCGGCGCTACTCGTCCCCGGGGTTGGGGGCCCGGGGAAGACAAGGGTGCGCCCGCATCCCGATCCATGGCTGCGCGACCACCCGTGACAAATCTGATTTCATATATAGCAAAGTAGATTTAAACAAAAGTGGATGGTATTAGTCAAGACCTAAGGATGGCATATACTAATTTCCAAACACATTCCTCTCCTCAATCTGAGGTGAAATGGCAAACTTCCAAGCAAGCCTACGACTTATGGTTGGATAAAAGTGAAAGATCAAAAATGTCATATTAAGAAGCTCATTTGTTCAGACTCAGAAACAAATCAGGATGACTTTTAGCTAGCCTAGTAAGGGGATCTCTAACCATTACATCTACAACTTGTGTCAAAGACAAATCTGTGAATCTGCAGATACACCCCCAAAAGATTAACAAAATATTTTGAGAATTCTATAGGAATCTCTATTTTGAGTCCTCTAGCCTGGCTCCTGTTTCCAATTTTTTTCGTTAGATATTGTTTCGCTGCCTATTTTGACACAGGAAAAAAAGAACTGAATAAGTGAACTAATTTCAAAAGAGGAGATTGATCTGGGTATCAGAACCTAAAATCACGTAAGGCACCTGGACTGGATGGCTAGGAGGGAGAGTTTTATAAGATATTCAGGAAGAAAGTCTCTTCAGTTTTAGGTGGGCTCTTAGTCATATCTTCAAGGCACAGACATCCTTAGCCATAGTAATATGGCATACATAAAGCTGTTACCTAGGGAAGATAAAGATCTGACAAATGCATCATCATATAGGTGAATATTCCTGATAAATGTGGTTATGAAATTTTTTGCTGAAAAATTGGTAGATAGATTGGCTAAAATCCTACCTTGCTTTATCAACCCAATGCAAGTGGGTTTTTGTAAGAGGAAGAACAGCAGTTTCTAACATACACAGGGTTCTAACTATGCTGAATAAATTAGCAATGGCCCCCGGATGCCCCCAGTGTCCACCCCGTTTTTTTTTACAAATTGAGGGTAAAAAAGGCTGTTGACAATGTATCCTAGGGATGGCTAAATAATGTACTTGAGGTTATGGGTTTTCAGTATAGAACAAATCACAGAAAAAAATTTTCCTAAAGAAAAAAAATAGTTTTCTCTATGGTTTTTGGAACAAAAAAGAGTCACTGAAAAAAACCCCAAAAACCAAATCCAAACCCCTAAAATAAAATTTTTAAATTTAAAAACCCATAAAAAATTACAAATTACGTATCTCAAGGTCTATCTAAAATAAATATATATTTAAAAATAAAAAATGCCCTCTACTATTTTCCCTACACTTACCTAAATTTAGACCAAGTAATCCCCCCGAAAAAGGGTACCCCCCAGTATTTGTAGGCCCCACCAAATTAAATCACTTTGGGTCAGGGAACACTAGGGGATACAGCGGGGAATCCAAATGGCTGGGAAAGGGGGCTTGAACACAGCAAAAGGCCAATGCAGACTGGAACAGGAGGCAGCAAGAATTAAAATTGGAATCCTTAAAAAGCCCGGGAGGGGGAAACAGTTGAATGACAGTAGGAAATCAGAATTTTGGGCGGGGGAAAACCGAAAAGGGTTGGGGAAACAAAGGGGGAATCAAGTTCCAGGCTAGAGGACTGCACAGAAATGCTTAAACCCCAATCTAAGTTTGGGACAACAGGCTTGAGGAGTTTATTTAGCTGAAAAACAGGAAACAGGAAACAAGAGGGAAACCCAGCTGAAAACAGACCCACCATCTTTGGACTGGGGGAAATTTTAAAAGGGGCAAACACGGGTAAACAAATTTTCCAAAATCATGGGCAGGAGATTCCGACATTACCCCCCACCCCCAACAGCGGCCTCGGGCCCGATCCCAAACTTGGTCCCCCGGGATGCCCTGATGAAATTTGTTTTTTAAGGTCTGGGAATTGTTGGGGTTACCCCACGGGTTCCCCGAATTTTCTTCGGGCCCCAAAAAACCTTGCCATTTAAGGGAGGAAAATTGTAGCTTTTTCTGAAAATTTTTTAAAGTTAGAATTTGCCCCCACAAAAAAACTGTTTTTGGGCCCACCCAATCTCCATTTGCTCGGGAGGAGGGAAACGGTTCCCGGGAAAGGGATTGGGGACAGCGGGCTTTATTTAGAGAACGGGAAAAAACAGGAGGATCTTCAAAAAAAAAGGGGAAAAAGGGAAACCCCGAAACACTACGGGACTGATTATTTTGGTAATCCTTAGGGCCCAACAAACTTCTGCCCCAAATTTTTGGTAAAGGAACTCTAATTTTAAAAATTTTCTGGTAAAAGAAAGCCATCCCTTTTTCCCCCATTTAAAAAGTTGGGTCTGGCCTACGAGTCATCTGCCATCTTCTTGTATTTTTCTTGAGCCCCCTCTAGCATTTTTTAGTATTTTTGAAAATTTTTGCTGAAAAATGCAGAGTCCTTTCCGCAGCACTGGGATTGTGGAAACGAAAATTTTTAAGGGAAAATACTTGGAGGGTATCCCAAATTTCCCAAAGAAGGGATCTGTTTGGGGGAGGCATTCGGGGAATTTTTGTACGAAAATTCAGCCACGGGAAGCAGACCCAACCCCCAGCCCATCTTTTTGGGTTTGAAAAAATTATAGCATCGCAGGAATGTTCCAGGGCCCTGATTTGTGCTTTCAGTCCTGCCATTAGATTGGGGGTGGAAACGGTTGATAGATTGATATCGAGGGCCAGTCTGAGCTAAAACCCCGCCAAAAATTTTGATGAAAATTTTGCACCCACTTTCCGAGACAAAACTCATCGGGGGCCCTCCATAAAGGGGCGAAACACATTTGAATTTATAGACCCGGGGAGTGTCTTTAAACAGGGGGGTTTTAACCAAATTAACATGGGATGAAATGGCACCCCTTGGTGACCCGGGTCATATTTCACGAGAATAGAATTTTTCCCCTTAGAGGGGGGGTTTAGATCCACGCCCGAAGCCCCGGGAAAAATTAAAACCCCGGGGGGCGAAGGGGCCCGGGCCAAAGGCCCTTGTAGAAAAGACCAGGGGGGAAGAACGGGTGGTCTTGCATTTTAACAAAATGTCCCCAAGTGTTTCCCTATCTTTCACTTCCCTTTTGGGTAAGGGAAAACACCGAAAATCGGGATAAAATTCTTGGGTTTTTCTGACCTCCTTGTGTGACCGGGAAATTCTTGGAACTGGGCTAGCCTCAAAAATCTTCAGTCTCCTTTTTTGGGGGGTATATAAAACTGCTGCTTATGGGCCCAAAAATCTTGTTTTTAAGAAACCAAAACTGTAATCATCAGGGGTTTTGGGACAGTGGGGAAATGGGTGTCAAAAGGCCTTCTTTTACCCCTTTAAGGGCAAGTCTTTTTAGGGATTATTTCCCACCCCCAATATTAAATCAGGAACAATGGTTTAGGCGGAAAAAAGTGGGAGGGGGAATCCTTGGAGAAAAAATCCTTGTAGAGCACCCGGGCCTTGCCATTACGGGACCCCGGGCCTGTACGGTTTAAACCAAATTTGTGGGATTGATAAAAATTTACCCCAACGAGCTTGGCGGGGAAAATAACACTTGGCCATTAACGAATTTCCGGGATTAGGGTTTTTCAGTAAGAAAAAAATTAAATTTGCTGGGGATTTTCCCTTGATAAAAGATTTTTCCATTCCTTAAAGGCGGCAAAAATTTAGCTAACATTTTCTTTATTCCCCACATCATAATTCTTCTCGCAATGATGAAAGTCGGAGGAAAAAATGAAAAGGGAAAATGTAGTAAACTCTTGACCCCCCGTTTCTTTTGGAGACAAAATGCCCCAAACAGCACAGCCCTAAAGCATCCACTTCCACAATGAAGGCGATTTCGGGTTTCCGGGGATGAACTAATACGGGGGGCTGTAGTAACTTGCTCTTTAGAAGAGAGAAGGATTCTTGTTGGGTTGAGGAAACCAAACAAAAGCATTTTTCTTCTTAGTCAAATGTGGGGATGGGAGAAATTATTTCCGAGAAATTTTTTGAAAGAACGTTAAGAAGTTTGGGAAAACCCATGAAAAGTTACTCTTTTTGTTTCGGGGGGAAGGGCCCGCATTATTGGGTTTGGGAAATTTTTTTCTAGAGTCCATTTTTAGACCCTGAGGGGAAAAAAAATTTTTTTTTTTTTTTGAACCAAGGGGGAAATTTGGGTTTTTTGGGGCTGATGGAAATTACATTTTTTAAAACTTTTTAAAATAAAAAGGTTTGGGTTTTTCTCTTAGCCTCTCCAAACCAACTTGACCCTGTCTTTTGGTGTTTTATCCATTTGAGTTGAGAAAAACAGGATATCGTCCAAAAGATGGGGCAATGAAAATGGTCCCCAAAAGGGCTCTGAAAATTCATTGACGAGGGTGTTTAAAGGGGGGGCAGGGGGATTACAAAGGGCCAAAAGGGATAACACCCAAAATTCAAAGTGGTTTCCCTAACGTGACCTAAAAGCCCTTTTTCCATTAAATTTCCCGATCTGAACGGACCCCCAAATTATAAGGGGCCCCCGAAGAAACCTTAAATTTTGGAAAAAAAAAACTTCGCATGTCCCCCACTCTCCCAGTAGTCAGGGATCAATGGGAGAAGGTTTAAAAGGTTTTTATGGGAAAATTTTTGTTAATTTTTCCTTTTTAATCAAACAAGGCTTAAGGAAACCCTCCTTCTTTTTTAAAAAAGAATATAGGAGCCCCCGCTGGTGGGGGGAAAATGGGCGGAAAGAACCCTTAGCCAATTTTCTTCTATGGAATCCTTTAGGGGTTTTTAAAAACAGGGCCTTGGGAAAGGGAAGATGTTTCCAAAGGTAAGGTGCACCTGGGGCAAAGGTTTTATGGGGCAATCATAGGGGTTTGGGGGGGGGAGCTGGTCCTGCATTTGTGTTTTTCTGCAGATGGTTTTTGCAAATTTTCCCTGGGATTCCCAGGGTAGTTAATATTTTTTTTGTCTTGAGCTGGATCTTCGGGCCTTGGGTTTAGAGGAGGGTAGGAAAGGACAAACCCCTTCCGGGAAAACTTTTTTTCCTTTGGGTTTTTTTGTTTATAACTGGGGTTTTTTGCTTTCAGCCACGGTAGGCCTTTGGATTTACAGGGAAATGTGGAGAAGAATCAGTAGGGAAAAACCCGGCTTCCCTTGATGGGATTCCCTAATGATCTCGGTGGGGTTCTGTCTCTTTGGGTCCCCTTTGGCCCCGGGGCAGTGGGGGATCCATCTACAGTTACCATTACCACGGGGAGAGTTTCTTCTGGTTTTTTAAACCCAAAGCTTTTGAGCAAAAAGGGCAGGGGGCCATGAAAATTGCCACCGCCCCCGGTCAACCCCTAGCTTTAGGGAAAAATACCCATTGAAGTTAAACCAGGAATTTAATTGGGGAAAGGGAAAACAATGAGAGGTTTTTTGTTTTTTCTTTCTTAAAATGAAAGGGGGGCCCACTGGGTGAGAAGGAATGGAAACTGCTTTTTTCAGATAACTCGGTTTTCTGAAGCAATTGGGTTCTTTTATCTGAGGAGGGGCAGGATCCCCGGGTGGCTGCCAAAAACCCTCTCCTGGACGGCTAAAGGGGTTGATAAGAAAAAGGGGCCCGACCCTTTTCCCCAATAAAAAAGGGATAGACTTTCCCGGAACCGGTGCTCCCTTTTCTTTCCCTACGCTTTTATATGGAATCGACTTTATAGGCTTTAAAATTCCCCGGGGCTCTCTGTGGGTCTTCCCCTTTAAAGGGGGCCTTGGGAAAGCTGACAAGGGGCCCGGGGAGGACTTTTCTTTTGGGATCTAAAATTTTGAGTAGCCCCCCTTCCCGTCCGTCGTTCAGGAAAAAGTGGGGATCGATTCCCGGGGCAGTGATTAGAAAGGGATCCAAACCTTTAAAAGGGCCCCTGCACGGGGAAGGGCCCTCCTTTACTGGGAATGCATAGTCCTTTCCTAAAAAAAGACAAATTTTCGCTGGTCATTCTGTTGGGTCGACTGCCCACCTCTTTAACTCCTGGGAAATCCAACTGGGGTTTTTCCTTGGCGCCAAGGATAGTATTGGGGAGCCCTTTAGCCGTACCCCCGCGATTGGGGAACGTCCAAACATCGACTCATGGCGTCGATGAAACTCTTTCCCGGTGATTCAGCGGGCGCCTTTTCGGGTTTCCCTTTTAAAGGCCTCCCCGGCAAAGGCTTTGGGGGGGTCAGCAGCTAATGAACCCAGGACCTTTAGCTGTCGGGGGAAAATTGCGCAGGGTTTTGGGGGCGAAAATATAGCCCACATTGGGTTTAAAGGGAAAAACCCCGGGAAAATTTTAGGGGGACCGCAGGGGGCGTCTCCGGGGCCCAAACGAAGGGTGGCAATTTCGGGCTCAAAGACAGGCCCGGGGGTGGGTTTTCCAGGGCTTACTCTCCAGGTGGACCATCCTTTGGATAAATCGGGGCACCGTTTCGGGGTTTTGTTCCCGAATCGCTTGTCCAAAAAACACTTGGAAATTTTTGGGCCCGTCTGGGCCTTTAAAGCCCCAAAAAGACTTTAAAGCTTGCCCTTTTCGGTTTCGCATGTTTTTGCCATAGCATCTGAAACGTTTTATGCAGCTTCCTTCCAGCCCCAGCGGACCCCATTTTGTGGCTTGAGTATCCTGTCACGGATACTAGTGATACAGCTGGAATCCAATGGCTAGGAACTGGCTTGAACACAGCAAAGGCCAATGCAGACTGGAACAGGGGGGCAGCAGAGAAGTAGACTGGAATCCTAGGCAAAGTCAGGAGGTCACAGTTGAATGACACGTAGGTATCAGAAGTTTGCAGGGTAAACCGCAAGGTGAGGAACTAACGGGAATGCAAGTTACAGGCTAGAGGACTGCACAGCAGGAGCTTAAACACAATACTCAAGAAATGAGTAACAGGCTTGATGAGTTGATATATGCTACCAAACAGGAAACAGGAAACAAGATGGCACCCGCTGAGACACGATCCACCATCTTGACTGAGGGCAAACTTAAGGGCAAACACAGTAAACAAGTTCCAAGTCATAGCAGGAGAGTCCTGACACTTTGTGTCCCTATCAACCACCAGAAACATTAACATATATATATATTTCTGTACAGTGTTTAAAGATATATCAATTCAAAATCCAAACACAGTTATCGATATTTCTGTAAGTCCCATATAAAAGTACTCAAAGGCTCACAGTCCACTGATATGAACACTGCAATTTTTCTCTTTCAATTATAGGGTAAATGTCTATATATATCGTCCGTGTAGGGAACATAAGATACATTTATCCAACATCATTTCAAGATACATCAGACCTTATCCTCGACGCGTTTCCCCCTCCATATTATGGGGTTCATCAGGAGGATCTCCTAGGGGACGTCACACTGACTCAAGATAGTAGTCTCCTCGATATGCTGATAGAACACCAACTGCGAAAATATTTATACTTGGGTGCATTTCTGCACCATTCCCCCTTGAGAAGGGCATGCATCAGGGATATCCACTCTCACCACTGTGATTCAGCCTCTCGCTGAAAACTTTGCCATGCATCCTGGAGTCATCAAGTGAGGTAAGAGTAAAAAAGTTTGGAACAAAGTCATAAAAGCCTCTTTGTGCATGACATTTTGGTGTATCTAGTGAAGATGGTAAGTTTTGCAAAACTGTTCTATCCCTTGCAAACTTCCCTCTGTTGTTAAAACATAGCAATTTCAAAAAGTTACAATAAGCCTTCATACCCTTTTTGTGAATAAATCAAAGACCATGTGTTGCCCTAAAAAAGCTAATGAGGATCCAGGTGAGATTGTTTTTCCAGACATCAGGAAATAAAATTTAGCAAGTCTGCTTAGACATGAGTTAGATTATATTCAACAATTTTATTACTTCTCTAATCACTCCAGAGAAGCAAGTATTGCCGAAGCATGGCATCCGGCATCTACTTCATACAAAATACACATCATTGCCCATGAAAATTCAGAGAAATCTTCTCTTTAGAGACACTATAGACACTAAGGGAGACATGTATAAAGGAAGACGCTTCGAAGTGAATTGTCGAGTCTCGTTTTCAGTGTATAAGGCGCCTGAATGTATGAAAGTGGTTTTTGTGCATTCATAAATGGTGTCTAAAGTCTATTGCACCTTGCCTATGTGTTTGGCGCATTAAGAAACTTAGGCGCATTAGTAATGCACCTAACATGTATAGAGGCTATAGATAGATTGAAAATAAAAGAAAAGTCATTAGAATAGCATGTCAGTGAATAGAAACTATGGTACTGATCTTGCTTGGTGGGCCACAGGTCAAAGCCAGACCTGTGGTGTGATGTTCCTTGCTTTATGTAGAATAAAGGGTGAGAACAGCAAAAATAAATTTCAAATTTAATGTAGTAAAAATAAAAAATTGCAAAATCTGAACAACAACATTAGTGGGTTATTTAATGTAAAACTAGTTTTAGATTATATGAAATATAAATGCATTTTATAGGAGATATTTATATTTTTGGGATACTATATATTTTGATATTAATTTTATATGATAACATTTTTATTAAATTTAAATAATTAAATTTTACATAGTTTCATAATTATCAAAAATTACTTTTTTATTATTGTACTGGTGTTAGTTGAGAAATAAGGGACATTTTTTGCCCTAATGGCAAATCTAGCTCCACTTCGACTCCTAAGCCATAGGCAGACCACATTGAAATAGATCTGCCTGTCCGAGCAATAATGTGCTTGTTTTTTTTCCCAACCCCCATTTTAAAATATGTGTCTAATATTACGAGTGTGGTGTGACACACCCCCAGAACGCCCCTAAAATGCCTCCTCATGTTAGGTGCATTAAAAAGTGTCATCTTATGAACAATGCGCCTAACACATTTATTAGGTGCATTAGACATCGTAGACTGCTCACTTAGGTGCATTTGACGCCAGAAAAGGGAGAAAACCCAATCATACATGAAAGTGAAAAGTAGAAAGAGAGCAGCAAGGCTAATGGTGTTTAGGGTCATAACATCATCACCTACGGGGACATCTAGAATTGGGATGGAAGAATATAATCTTTAGTACATGGATAAACAGGGGCATTAACATGGTCGGGATGTTATTTCATAAACAAGAAAGATGAATTATGACGCTCAGTTGGGGTCTGTCACTTAGGGCAGCATGTCAAGTAGGCAGGGACAGGGGGATGGGTTCCATTTAGGTCTCACTGTCCTCCTCTCTTCCTCCTTGACGTGACAATCAGGTTTGGATAAGGTAAAAAAAAAAAACTGTGATAAATGAAAGATGGAGAGGAACTCATTTTAAGTTAATGCTTTTTGCTATAATGGGTTTTGATTTACCTCCTCACCCCAACACCTCCTTCACACTTTTTGCTTGTCCAAGATGTAAGACACCCAAAACAAATCTGACATATAGAATCTAGATATTCAAGAATTCTGGCAATCCATCAAGGACCTAATAAACCAAATGGAACATCGAATTACCATTAAATCCTCAACTGTTTTATTTCATACTATAGAGAGGGAAACAACAGCCCCTGCTATAATGTTTTTCTGATAGTTGTGAAGCTCTGTTTATTAGCTAAATAGCTTCAGGCTTCCGTTCCATTTATTTCAGAAGTAATTTATCAAATTAAACATCTTTATATGGACAGCATGGAAACTGTGAGACATAAGGAATCACAACAAAAGTGTTTTTGCAGTAAATGGAAGCCATTGGTTTGTAAATTTCTTGGAGCTCAGGATATAAAAATTTGGTGGTTGTTGGGTTTTCCCTAAAAGTGTTTTAAACCATAAATGAAAACTTTACCACATACACAGTATATATTTTTTTGTTTTTTTGTTGGGGAAAAACCAGGATCAGGAGGGATTAAAAGAAGAGTATGATCTTGCACTTATCTGGACAGAAAGATTCAATGTTTAACGGGGGAATTATCCTTCCCCCTACATCTGTACAAAAAACCTTTTGCAGTTGATTTTTGTTTTGAATTATCATTGACATAAAAGGAATTCTAAATTTTCCCCCTGAATTGCCATGTTTCTTTTATTTTATTGAGACATTAATAAATAAAGGTAACAAACGAAAATTTTCCGTTTGGGAGCAAAAGGGATTGTTATGTAAGGGGTCAAAACCCTTTATTTTGGAACTGTCCACCATCCTATGGAAAAAAATTTGGAAAAAGAATGGGGGACTACTAAAAAACCTTTGGAAAACCCTAAACTTCCAAAATGAAAGGGCCTTACATGTTGGGCGGGGGTGAGGTTTTAAATCTAAAAAATTTTAACCTGGCCAACGTTTGGGGGGACGTTTAAAAAACTGTCTTGGGGCAATTTTTTGTTTCCAAAAGAAACCCCCTTTATTTTTTTAAAACATATATGAAAAGAAGGGGGAAAGTTTATATCTTCATGGGACAAACTAAAGATTAATTTACATTTTGCCAAAGGGCAAACTTAAATTCTATCAGTTTAAAATTTATAAAGCACTAAAACTTAACTTTTTATTAAAAAAATTAACCTCGATACACATTTTAAAAAAAACCTGATTTCTAACCTCTAAATTTTTCCCTTTCAAAATTGTAAGAAAAAAAATCCTTTTCTATTTTCATGGTTGGAAAACCCACCATTAACAGGGAACTTTATATATAATTTTTTTTTTTTTACAACTAAATAAGGGACCCAAAAAACCTATTGGGCAGACACCCAAACCCCCATGGACAAAAAAAAATATAAGATTTCCTTGGAACCCTCCAGCGGGTGGACACTATAGAAAAAGGAAAAATTTAAAATTTTAAAATGTCAGGTCCCCCAACATGTTTCACCAACAAATGGTTTCCCGGGGTAGAGGTCCATTCCATGGGTCTAGCAAATTTTTTTAAAAAAAATCTTGAACACCCCATTCGGTGCCCCCCAAATTGGCCCCAGAGATTCAAAAAACCCCCTTTTCCCCTTTTTACCTCCTGCTGATACTGAAACTATGTGTGCGCTCTTAAACACAAACCCCTCAGGAAATTCCCATCTCCATAGCGGGTTTGCCCCCTATCTTCCCATGCCGCCCGCGACTGACCAATGGATTTTTCTCCCTAACTGTGAGGACTTCCAGCCAACTTTCTCAAATTTTATTGCGTCTGCGCGGTCCCTAGAACGGACTAAGCAGAATGGTATTTCTTTTTTCACACACATAAACTTTTGTCATTCCCCATAAACCTTTTCTCTTTATTTCTTAATGCTATTCTTTGGGAATAGTGCCCCATTATACTGTAACTGCTGTTTTTGTCTTTCCCATAAACCTTTTTCCCCTCTTATTTTTAAATATTTCTTTTTAAAAAAAATTTTTAGGCCTTATAGTTTACCCCCCCCCCCCAAATTTCCCCTCCCCCTTCCCCACAAAAATATTCTTTTTAAGGTCTCACTGTTACCTAATTCATTAAGTTAAAATGGAAAAATGCAGAAATGTAGACTTTTATGCCAATTGTATTTGCATGCATTGTTTGCATAAATTTGTATTTATGGTTAGCACAAAATTACGCATCAGTAGAAACAAAAAAATGTATACAAAATAAATGATAATTTACCCCCGAACTGGTCTTGCCCTAGCAAGTAATGTATATATTTTAGATTTAGTTGCTAAAAAAATTCTTTATGCAAAATACAAATAATCCAAATTTTTTAAAAATGAAAAACTGGGGCCCTTTCATTTTTACTTACATCATTACAAAATACGGGAAAATGAGGGGCAAGGGAAATTTGGAGGGGGTAAAAGGGAGAGAAAAAATAAAAGTAGTGAACCTTGGGGCTCCCCATAGTATATATTCAACCATGCTTTTTTTACCATTGACCGTATTTAATCACATATATTTGTTTCTTAAAAATTTAAAGGGGTTCAAGGGTTTAAAAAAAATGCTGAAATGAAAAGCCTTTATTTAGGTCTTTGGGGGTTAATGTATTGATCTTTTTTAACCATTTTTTGCCCCCCTGTAATAAAATATTTATAATCGCCCTTTCTTTCCCCAGCTTTTTTTACACGAGCCCCAAAATTTTAGCACCTCTTTTCACCGTTATGTAATTTCCAAAAAGTGTCTCATAGGGGGATATCACCTCAATTTTTAATAGTATTTCAGATTTTCGAGACCGCGCGAAAATCCTGCATGGTTTTTTTCCCCCATAACTTGGGGAGGTACACATCCCATAAAACACCCCCCTGTTTTTACAGTTGTAAATTGTTTTTATCTAATCTTTTCTTTTCAATGGGGATTACAAAAATTTTTTTTTTTTCCTATAAATGGACAAAATGAAAAGTTGTCATAAGGTAGAGCCCACCAACCCCCCAAACTAAAAACCCTGTTTTTTTTTCTATCTCCCCCCAAATTTACTTTTTTTGAAAAATTTTCCCTAAGATTTTTTTTTTCCCTTTAATATAAACCTGGATATTTTTGGAATCACCCAAGAGTACCGGATCTGCTTTCAGAAAGGCCAATTTTTTTCTAATATACTCTTTTCTTTTCTCTTCATCAAGGTACCTTAAAACGAATTAAATCATTTTTTTTTTCCTTTTTTGTTTGTGATTTAATAAATGTCCTTGTCACTAGTCAAAGCCTTATTAAACACCCTTCCTCAAACATATTTTTTGGGTAAAACCCCTTGCCTGAAAACTGCTTTAACTTTAAAACATTCTTCTTGAAAACCTTAATTAGAGCAGTTCCCACAGCCCCAAGAAATTGGCCTGTTGGAAATTTTCCCCTCTTAAGGGAAAAAGGGGGATGCAAGCTAGAAAAATGTAAAAAAACTAGGTGCCAAATTTTTTCCCAAATTTTTTGTCTGAAAACGCTTTTTTTCATCAACATAATTTGAAGACCAAAAAATTTATTTTTTCTCTCGTGAAAATTTAAAAAGGGGAATTTTTATCCCAATTTCTTTTATGGAGTCATACAAAATCCTTAAAAAAATCCTTCTTCCCTCCAAAAAACAAATATATAAAAAGCGCCCCCCAAAATAAAAACTGTCTAAATATTTGAAAATGTTAGAAGGGGAAAAACAAAAACATCCCCCACCAACCTAAAAATAAATTTGCAAAGCTTGGAACAGACTGTCCATGGTGCTCCCTTTATCTGGTGGGTAAAAAAGGGGGCCACAAACAAAAAATTATTAGTGTCAAAAAAAAAAAACCAATAGCTTAAAAAAAAATCATTATGTTCCTAAATTGGTATCTCTTTTTATTAAAAAAAATACTTTTAAAAGTTCAGGGGCCCAGGAGTCTGATGTTACTAATAGGGCTTTCTACGCTAAACTTGCAAGAAATGTACTTTCATCATTACTAGATCTTAACTCCAAATATTTTTCGTATCTTTAAGAACAAAGGGGGGGCCATGACAAAGGGGCTCAATAAAAGGTCAAATTAGTCCCTTTGTTAAAAAATTTTTTACCTGGCTATCAGTCTTTTATTGGCACAAACCCCTTTTTGCACTTTTGGTAATGCATAAAAGGTAGCAATCGTAGGGTTTTACATTTTAAAAAAAATTTCTTTTTATCACCATTTTTTCCAATTCCCGGTCCCAAAAATCCTTTTTCTTCCTTTAAATACTCATGGTTGGTTTTTTTTGAAGCCTCCATATTTTTCTGATCATCAAGTTTCTCTTAAAAAATTCTCTATAATCACTTTTATTTAAAAATGACAATATCCCACCCTTACACTGGGTGTATTTTTCTATCTCCCTGTTAGATGTAATTGAAAAGCTATTTTCCTCCCAATTTTTAAAAAATTTTTAAGGAGGTTAACGTCCAAGTGCTAGTTTCTTTATTTGTGTTTACCTTTTCCAAAACGTTTCCAAAAATTGTTTTGTGATATCGGAGGTGTTTTCCTTGTTTTTGGTTTTTATGGGTTTTTTTTTTTTGGGGCCCCCTTTTTTGATCGTAATTTCAAAATCAACCCAAAATTTTTTTTTTTTTTGGTTTCCACAATATTTTCAAAATATTTTTTAAACCAAAAATTTTTAAAAAAACAAAAAAACTTTTCCCTTTTAAAACCCTTAAATCCCCCCCCCCCCCCCCCTTTTTCCCCCCCCCCCCCCCCCCCCCCCCCCCCCAAAAAAAGGGTAAAGGTAAGGGCCATATTTACCAAACAATGTTTTTTTATTTTTTCCCTTTTTTAAGTTTTTAAAAGGAGGATAAAAAAATTTAAATCATTTTAAAAAAGGGAAAATGCCCATCCCTTTTTATTTCGATAATTCCCCTTTTCCCCATCTTCCAAAAAATCCTTGGTTGGTTCTAAAAAAAGGGGATGCTTTGGAGATTTTGGAAATTTTCCAGGAATTTTGTTTATAAGAAAGCGCACGCAAAAAATAGTTTCAAAAATGCGGAGAGTAAAAAGGGGGGAATGGGTATTGTTGAATCTTGGGGGCCAATTTGGGGAGCACCGGAATATGTGTTACCAAGATGAAAAAAAGGAAAGAGCTAGACCCACAAAAGGGACCCGGGCTTTATCCTCTGATGAAGCCATTTAGTTGGTGAAAAAATGTTTTGGGGGGGTCAGGCATGACATTTTAAATTGTATTTTTCACCCTGTCTACAAGTGCACCCGCTGCAGAGGGATCACAAGGAAACCTTTTTTATTTTATGTCCATTGATTAGGGGTGGCCCCCAAATGGATGTTGGGGATCCCCCTTTCTGGAGTTTTGTAAACACTGATAAAAGGTTTTCCGTAAGGGGGTGGGGATTGGATCCGCCGGACCACCGCAAGCGATGGGAGTTAAAACACGCCAGGGAACGGAATCAAAATAGCCCCCCGGTTTTTTCCCAGAGCCCCCCGGAAAAGGGGATGGTTGCTCGGGTGAGGCTCCAGGTCGCCCCCCTGCGTGACTTGCTTGCGGTGGCCCGAGGTGCAGCGTGGTGCAGAATGTGTCCGAGGGTGTCGTGGGCAGGCAGCGGTCGGACAGGCGGAAAGGTTCGTGGTGTGGAAGGCAGGAAGGTCGGGGCAGGGGCAGAGGTTAGAGTCAAAAAAGTGCAAGGGTCTGGTACACGGAAAGGCGAGAAAAATTTTGGGAACGCTTTAGTAAGGAACGGGGCAAATAGCCCCGCAAGGAGTGTTAGTGGGACTCCTTAAATTTGGAGAAGGGCAGGCTTAGCCTTTAAACGGGGCGGGGCCCCTTTAAACCACAAGAACGACGCCGCGGGCCCTTAGGACACAGGCACGCGCCCCCCCGGCCCGGAGGGAGCGGAGGCCAGGGCGAGGTGGGTGAGCCCCGGGCCAGTTGCGCCCCCCGGGCTCGCCCCGCGGCCGGGCGGCCCCCGCCCCCCGGTGGGCACCCGGAAGGGGGCCCGGGTTGCGCCCGCGGCCCGGGGGGCCGGGGAGAGGAGGGGCCCGTGCATTTCCCCCCCCCTTAGGTCTCCCCCTTTTTTTAGGTGAAGGAATTTCGGATAAGGTCTGGATTCAGGATTTTGGATCTGGTTCCGGACCTTTTGGGGGCCGAAACCCCTCCAATGACAAGAAATTCGCTTCCCCCCTGAGATCTTCTGCCCGGATTCCCTCATTCAAAGAACATCGGGGATTTGCATCGGAGATTGAGAGGCCCCTTGGGAGAACCGGTTTCAGGACAGAGGTTCAGGAGGGAAAAAAAAGGGGTTAGGGCCCGGAGAGATGGAGGCAGAAAGTTTATAGGACCGGGTTCAGTTGCGCAGAATTCAAAAAGGGCCCAAAAAACGGGGCCCCCAAATTTATAATGGGAATTTTGAGGGTTGTACTGCGAGAGCAACCCTTCCCCCTGGGAGGAAAAGTGGGGGAAAGGGCCCCCTTTTTCTTGTGCCGGGGTCTTCATACGGGCAAAAGTGGGTAGGGCTTGTCGGGTCTCTCCCCAAAAGGGTTTTGTATCCAAACCCTGTTTTGCCCAGGCGGGGACCTCGGAGGAGGAACCCGGGGAAAGGGGAGGGGGGGGGTGGGTTTAGCCCACCAGGAAGGGAAAGAAGGCCCAGTAGATCGGAGTGTGTTATAAGGGGAACTTCCCAAGGTAGCAATGGGCCCAGTTGCCCCTGTCGTCCGGGACCGTGTGTGTGATACTCTCCCAAGTTTTGGTTTACCCTTCCCCCTGTCCATTGTTGGGGTGATTGGGGAAGAAAAACCCAGCTTGATTTGCAACCGGGACCAGAGCACCCCGAATTTGGAGGCAAACTGGCGCCTGGTCGGAGGATGTGGAAAGGTAACCCATGAGACGAAGATGTGATGGTAGAAGTATCCTAAAAATTGGGGAGCAGAAGGGAAGCCAGGGGGGGCAAAAGTGGGAATTTTAGAAAAAACGGTCGGGGGAAAACCCCAGAACGATTTTCCGACAAAGGAGGGGGTCTTTAAAAACCCATCCCTATGTGTGACCTGGAGATTCTAAAAACTGGGGGGGACTAGGCCCAGGGGCCTATGGGAGGAACCTTGTTTTGGGGCACATGTGGTGCAAAAAAAGAAAAAAGTCTTGACGTTTGGGCAGGGTTGGGCCACCGTAGTGAGTGGATGGAGCTAGGATTTTCAAAATCCGGGAGGGCCGGCCAGAAGAAACTTCCCCCCCAACCCCCAAAATTTTTCCCCCTGATGCGGGGGCACTAGGTTCTGCCTGGGGAAGCTGCGGAGATCCCCGGTGCACGGGGGCCAGTGTTCGGGAGCGATGATTGCTGGGCAAGGTTTCCCTTCCGGAAAATAAAGAAAAACGGGACAGGGCACCCGCTTTGATTTTTCTCCGGCGGTCGAAAGGGATCTTAAAAAAAAACGAGAAAAAAAAAAGGACCCCCGGCCTGGCGAGGATTTAGGCGCTGAGCCGTCTGTGGTATTGAATTTTTTGGCTGTAAAGAGTCAATGGATGTGAGTCCCTAAGAATGTCGCCACTCCTCGGGCCAATTTAGGGCCCAAACAGTCCGTTTCCCCAATGGCGTAGTTTGTTCTGCCGAAAGAAAGTTTTGAAAGGGGAAACCCGCATGTGAGGGTTTTTCCCTTTTAGGGCCCTTCTGGGTCAGGAGCCCTGCTCCACGAAGGGCATCTACCTCCGGGTGAAGGGTCTTCGGTGGACGGAAAAAAATGGGTGCGGAGGAGAAGGCAGACTTTAAATGGGAGAACGTTCCTCGGCGGGGGGGGCCCGCATTAGGATTGGGTTTTCCGGGTGGACCCACAATGGGAGCCATCCCGTAAAAAAAGTGGGGAAATAAATCCCGGGTTTTATTTGGCGAATCCTAAAAAGCGTTGAATCCCCGGAGACCGCAGGGCGGGCACTGTTGGACGCTAGAGTTTGGGCCCGGTCATCTAAGCTCGTCAGAGAAATGTACCCCAGGAAAAGGAAAGAAGGCCCTGGGGGAAACCGGAATTTCCCCCATTTTGGGCTCAGTCGGTTGTCCCGAGGGTCGCGGACTTGGGTAATTGTCTCGGTGGGCCTTAGTCGGGGGGAAAAAAATCAAAAACGTCAGGTATCAATAGGCGGTGTTCAGGGTCCGGAAACGTATTGACAAAACCCCGGGAAAAACGGCCGGGGTTTGCATACCCCCAAAAGGCTCCGAGATTTTCGAAATGTCCGTCTCGTGTGTTGAAGCCGTTTTCCATTCTTCCCTTTCAAATTTGATGAGGTTGTGGGGCCCCACGTAGACCCAAACTTGGAAAAAACTCTAGCCCCTTGGGGATAAAACAGCCCCGGATCAGGGAAGAGGGTAGCGGTTTTTCACGGTGTTTGTTTGACCCCTATGTTTTTGCCGGACGGGAGAAAACCCATCCTTTTTGCACGAAAAAAAAAAACCGGCTCGGTGGGGGGGGGAATTTAGGGATAAACCCTTTCTGAGATTCCCCGAATGTAGGCCGACAGGGCCTGCCCGGAAGGGAAAAAGGGTTTTAATAGGGAGGGTTTTTAATCAATAGGAGGGTAAAATTTTTCCAGGAACCTCCCTTTCGGAGAATACATCCCCAAGTCTGGTACTGGCCCGGAGGCCAGGCAACGGTTTGCAAGCGGGAGGGGGAAAAGGGTGGACGGGCGGGTCTATGCCCCGGTTCTGGCATTCGGGTCCCCCAAAGGGACTCGCCTTTCCAATCGGCGTACCCGGGGCCCCGCCAGGGAAGCCCAAGAGGTGCCCCAGGAAGCCCCCCGGGGCAGAAAGGGAACCTAATCTTTCTTATGCAGAGCCCCCCCACGGAGAGTCACCGGGGGGGGTTTTTTTTACCCGGGGGGAACAGGAGGGTCCCCTGACCCAAGGAAATTGAGCGCGGTTTTTCAGCGGACTAAGGTATGCGGTACCGGTTTAAAAGAGGGCCAAAAAGAAATTCCGGCGTCCCGAGTCCAGGAAGGAGACTCGGAACGAGGACAGATCGAAGTCAAAAATTATGGCATATCAGCGTGGGGGGGAGAGGGGAGGAAAATTGACCCGGGGCCTTCCCCGGCCTGGTGGAGAGTTTCCCCCGGGTGAGGCGAAGGGGGACGTTCTGCGGAAGTGGTCCGGGGTGGGCAGTAGGGTAGCTTCTCTGCCCGAGGCGGTTCAGTTTGCTCCGTTAGGGCCGATCCATTGCACGGTTTCCCCTCTGAGGTTTGAGGAGGGGGAAAGGAGAATGTGGAACACTGGAGCAGGGGGAAAGCCCCGAGGACGGCGAGTTTTCTTTTTGGCGAAGCTTCCTCCCCCTTTTCCTGAACCCTTTAAACAATACGAGTTTCTGATGATTAATTCGTTTAGGGAGGCGGGGGGGTCCCCTTTCGCCAAAGGTCTTTTACCCTGCTGGCAGACCCTTCTTGAAGGGGAGGCAGAGGGCGGCATTGTTTCCCTGCCCAGTCCCAAGCGGGGGTAGGAATTGAACCGCTAGTCACCCCAGAAGATGCCCTGGGGCTCAAGGGGCGGTTCCCGGCGGAGGAGGGCGTGCCCGGGTCTCGAAGACGGTGCGGGTTCCCGGGGAAGGGTCTGTAGGTCCGCAGTCACAGGGTCGCCTCTGTCCCCGGGGGGGTTGCCCCCCCGCCAGGGCCTTCCCCGGGAAAATAGCTACAACAAAGGCCCCTTTAAAAACCCCTCCCGGGGGAAAATGATCCGCCTCGCTCCCCTGCATTTAGCACTGAGTAAAAAACCCGGGAGGTTGGGGTTTCCCGGGAAAGGGAGGGTAGAGGGAGCGAAAGTTTGGGCCCACGGTGGCCAAAGGGGGTGTGATGTAGCGGGGGCCCCAGATGGGGGTTTTGGGACTGTGTGGGAGCAAGAAGTGAGCATTGGCTGGGGGCTGGCCCAACTGCGTCCCTTTTTGTGCGATTTGGCGATTGTGGGCAAAAATGTCGTGAGATCCTGATGCTTGGCGGGGCACCCTTGGCGGGTCCTGGGGATCTAACTGTAAAAGGGCTGGGTAGTGGATCCCCCGGAACCCCCAAGCGATGGTGTTAAGCCAACCCGGGGCAGAAACTAAGTGCCCCCGGTTTTCACAGAGCCCCCCGCAAAGCGGGAGGGCTTGCTGGGCGTGAGGCTTTTCCGGTGTCCCCCTGGTGACTTGTTGGGTGGCAGCCGAGGTCAGCTGGGCGAAAACGTGTCCCGAGAATCGTGTGTGGGCAGGCAGCAGGTAGGACAGGCGGCAAAGGGTTGTGGTTTGGGAAGGCGGAAAATGGGGCAGGGGCAAGGTTCAGAGTCAAGAAAGGCAAGAGGTCTGGTACACGGGAAAAAGGGGAAGAAAACACTTTGGGAAGCTTTAGCTAAAAACGAGGGAACAAGATCCCGCAAGGAGTTTAGTGGGAGTACCTTTAAGTAGGAGAAAGGCCCCGGTTAGCCCAAATTTAAAGGGGCGCTGGCCCTTTAAACCCAGAGAACGAAGGGGGCCTTAGGAACCCCGGCCGCGGCCCGGCCGGCAGAGGAAGCGGGGCGGCACAGGAGCCCAGGTTAGGTGGTCCCTGGCGTTGCAGCCCCCCGGGTCGTCCCGCGGCCAGGGGGCACCCGCCCCCCGGGGGGCACCCCGGGCGGGGTCAGGGGGGCGCCCGGGCCCCCGGCCCCGGGGGGCGGAGGGGCCCTGCAGTTCCCGTTAAGGTGGTGTTCCCCGACTTGTAAAAGAAAAGGAGTTATTCTTTCCCAATAGAAAGGGGTAAAAAGAGAGGTTAGAAATCGGTTTTTAAATAGGTGTATAGAGGTTAGTGTTTTAATAATAAAGTTAAGTTTTAGTGCTTTTTAGATTGAAATGATAGAGTTTAAGTTTACCCAGGGAAAATAGTAAAATAGTCATTAAAAGTCATCTTTGTTCTCTTTCTAGTTTTCCCTTTTTTGGGACTTTTTAACACTAAAGATATGAATTTGTACAAAATAAAGTATTCGTGTACAGTGTGTATAAAGTTAAATTTCTGTGCCCTCAAAAAAAATATCACACCCGCCTCAATGTTTAAAAAAGCTGGCAACAAAAGTAAGTACACTCCTAAATGAAAATGGACAAATTGTGCCCACAGTGTCAATATATTGTGTGGCCATCATTATTTTCCAGCACTGCCTTAACTCTCATGGGCATGGAGTTCACTAGAGCTTCACAGGTTGCTGCCACTGGAATCCTCTTCTACTCCTCCATAACGACCTCACAGCAGATGAATGTTAGAGACCTTACACTCCTCCACCTTCCAGTTGAGGATGCCCCACAGATACTCAATAGGGTTTAGGTTTGGAGATATGCTTGGCCAGTCCAGCACATTTACCCTCATTTTCTTTAGCAAGGCGGTGGTCATCTTGGAGGTGTGTTTGTGGTTATTATCATGTTGGAATACTGCCCTGCAGCCCAGTTTCCGAAATGAGGGGATCACGCTTGCTCAGTATGTCACGTACTTTTTGGCATCCCGGTTCCTTCAATGAAACTGTAGCTCCCACAGCCGGCAGCACTCATGCAGCCTCAAACCATGACACTCCCACCACCATGCTTGAATGTCGGCAAGACACACTTGTCTTTGTACTCCTCATCTGGTTGCCACCACACATGCTTAACACCATCTAAACCAAATAACCAAATAAGTTTATCTTGGTCTCATCAGTCCACAGAACATGGTTTCAGTAATCCATGTCCTTAGTCTTTTTGTCTTCAGAAAACTGTTTGTGGGCTTTCTTGTTCATCATATTTAGAAGAGGCTTCCTACTTTGACGACAGCTACATAGACCAATTTGATTAAGTGTGCAGCATATGGTCTGAGCACAGACAGGCTGACACCCACCCCTTTAACCTCTGCAGCAATGCTGTCAGCACTCAAAAGTTTATTTTGAAAAGACAATCTATGGCTATGACCCTGAGCACATGCACTCAGCTTCTTTGGTTGACCATGGTGAGGCCTGTTTTGAGTGGAACCTATTTTATATAGGTCCCCTCCAGTAGGTAGGTAGCTATATAGGGTCCCCAATAAGTGGGTAGCTATATAGGGTCCCCCCAGTAGGTAGATAGCTATATAGGAGCCCCCCAGTAGTAAGATATCTATATAGGGGCCCCTCAATAGGTAGGAAGCTACATAGGGCCCGCCATTAAGTAGGTAGCTGTACATGATCTCCCCAGTAGGAAAGCATCTGTAACAAACCCGGGGGAGTACAAAATATGACCAAAATGTTTCATAAAAGACTTTCATATATAACTTGAAAAGTCTTTTATAAAATGTGTTGTTTTCAAATAAAAATATTGTATTCTACTAGATTGTCAAGTGCTGATTTTACCTGCAGTCCAGTTTCCGAAATGAGGGGATCACGCTCTGCTTCAGTATGTCACAGTACATGTTGGCATCCACGGTTCCTTCAATGAACTGTAGCTCCCCACAGCCGGCAGCACTCATGCAGCCTCAAACCATGACACTCCCACCACCATGCTTGAATGTCGGCAAGACACACTTGTCTTTGTACTCCTCATCTGGTTGCCACCACACATGCTTAACACCATCTAAACCAAATAACCAAATAAGTTTATCTTGGTCTCATCAGTCCACAGAACATGGTTTCAGTAATCCATGTCCTTAGTCTTTTTGTCTTCAGAAAACTGTTTGTGGGCTTTCTTGTTCATCATATTTAGAAGAGGCTTCCTACTTTGACGACAGCTACATAGACCAATTTGATTAAGTGTGCAGCATATGGTCTGAGCACAGACAGGCTGACACCCACCCCTTTAACCTCTGCAGCAATGCTGTCAGCACTCAAAAGTTTATTTTGAAAAGACAATCTATGGCTATGACCCTGAGCACATGCACTCAGCTTCTTTGGTTGACCATGGTGAGGCCTGTTTTGAGTGGAACCTATTTTATATAGGTCCCCTCCAGTAGGTAGGTAGCTCTATAGGGTCCCCAATAAGTGGGTAGCTATATAGGGTCCCCCCAGTAGGTAGATAGCTATATAGGAGCCCCCCAGTAGTAAGATATCTATATATGGGCCCCTCAATAGGTAGGAAGCTACATAGGGCCCGCCATTAAGTAGGTAGCTGTACATGATCTCCCCAGTAGGAAGCATCTGTAACAACCAGGGGTAGTACAAAATATGACCAAAATGTTTCATAAAAGACTTTCATATATAACTTGAAAAGTCTTTTATAAAATGTGTTGTTTTCAAATAAAAATATTGTATTCTACTAGATTGTCAAGTGCTGATTTTACCTGCCTGCACCTAACTAGCCAGTTAGGTTACTTTGATATTTGATCAAAGATATCGCACTTTGTATCTCTTCCTATACCCAGACCCCGGGAGAGGACTTTAGGTGAGGAGCAGCTGGCATCCATCTTCAATACCTTGTTAACAAAGAGATAAATGAGTGTAGAGATCCTTTTTGTTATGTCCATATTGCTGTCTGTGTTTGTTTGAAGTTGTTGCATGACAACTGCTAAGGAACCTTGCTCATCAGCTGTCTTGGCCGCACACCTAAGCTCATTAGCTAAATAATGACAGTCTGCACAGAGTACAGAAGTTTGGATCTTGTCTTGTTCCACCGTGTTGAAATGTTTTGTCCCGTCTATTGTCTGTTCAGTGCTTTTAGGCTGAAGTATCTTGTTTCTTGTCTCTGTTTAATATGGTGTAGTTTGAGACTAGTTTTTGAGAAATATATGTGGCAAGCAGAAGGAAATGTGTAGATGTTTTATGGTACATGTAGTTCCACACAATAAAGCAATTGTCACAGTAGCTAGAGTCGGTCTCAGACCCTGGGGCACTTCTGTCAAATGGGAGAGGAAGGATTGCGTGTATAATGTGGATCTCTGACCCCCAAGAATACTCCTAGTGCAACGTGCTTGGTGAATGGCAGTGGAATGCCCATGATGTCCTGAACAGAAGAGGTAACTAGACACCGGTTATATAATAAAAACCAGAAGGTGCCAATGACACAGTCCCTAGGTTACAGTGGTGGATTTCTCCTTTATAGCTGACTGGCAGTGAAAAGCATATGTGTGGAAATGTTATCAAAACACTTCACTCCTCTAGCCTTGAGATAAATTGGGGATGCCACAGTACTAATTTATTTAGCTAAGGGAATCTTCACCACCTGGCTCATGGTGGGCAACTTTTAGAAGAACTGTTGTACTCACGGATGGTGAGCAGTGGTTTCTGAGGAGAGGATGCGGGGCGAGCGGAGACGTGAGATGCTAGCCATGAAGTTCTGGTTCTGGCCAGCGGCCTGGCTTGAGTACCAGTTTTGGATTCACTCCTTTTGTGGATGAGAAGTTTTGGATAATTCTGGATATTTTCTTAGCAAGGACTGAAATCATTGCTGGAAGATTGAAGCAACCTGCAGGACTCCATGATATCTCCAAGTGCTCCCAAAAATGTTTACTAGAAAAACGTTGGACTACCGATGTAGCAGACGTTCTAACTGACCGTGATTCATGGGCTTTTTGTGATATATGCTCTCATCTGTAAACAAAAGCCATTGAAAAGCATTGAGAAAGTAGAGATAACACTCTGTGCCATGGTATCACGGTGCATTAGCTGTTCTTTTTAGTTCTGCTACATCTGTAGCAGTGGTAACTGGGCCAGACTCATTTCATACAGCACAAGTGCTGCTGTAGGGAAGAAGAAATCACAGCCAGCCTAGGCTTGACTAGTCTGCACATTGGGCTCATACTAACTAAATCCAGCCTTCAGCTAAGGAGAAGGTATTGCTAAGGAGGCTCCACCAACAAGATCTTTCCATAAATTTCTGCCATTGAAGTGAAAAGCCTAATTACAGTTTATAGGGGATGAACCTACAAGTACTTTACATTTTGATTCCTAAATGGCAGCAATGTATAGTGTGAACACATATTACAGTTTAGCATAGACAATCCACAGCATTATGATAACCTTTGCAACCATCTGACACAAGTTTTTACTGGGAAACCACATATAGATTTGGGACATCATGTATGTATTTTGGCACCCAGGCACCACTTTTTTGCATGCATTAGTAGCATAGAATGTGCCTGAATCTATAAACCTGTTCTACTTTGGTAGTAATAATGCAGCAATGTGCCTGGATAAATGTGTAGAATCGTACGGTTGTAGTGCAACACGCATCCAGAACCCCCCCTATCTCAGGCGCACTACAATGTTCCACGGGCGCCTAGCAATGTGCTTAATATTGGAGTGCGCCTGATTAAAAATATAGCGAACAGGGCTGTGCCAGTTTTTGGGCTGAAAAGACGCCAGACTTCTGGAGCAGCCCCGTACATACCTGTCGAGTTTGGTGTCTGTCTAGTTTCTGTTAGGCCCTGACGGGGACTGGCTGGGTCTTAAATCCACTTGCTGTATCAGGGTCAGCTTAGGATTATATTTGAGAGAGCTGTTAGGGTTCCATCAGGGACCTATAGGGAAATCATACGAAGAGCTTTGGAGGAAAAGCTTAAGGACAGTTAGACAAGGGACAATTATGGCTATTACTCTCCTGTTCCCGAAGTGTACCTGCATTTGGATCTCTACCAAACCGTATACCTGTCTGTATCTGTCCACTGTTCGTTTGCCAAAAAAATTAGTCTTTTATTTATACTCCTTGTATTGACTTGTGTCTGCAGGAGTACTTATTGTGTTGCTTGTTGTTGTTTGCAGTCCACCAGTATCGCAAGAGTATACTGTCCATGGGCAATATTTATATGACTGGTGGAGGAAACTGCAGGACAGGATGCAAATAGGCTATATTATCGGTAAAATTAACGTTCATCTGTTTAAATGTCTTAATGCTGATTTGTTTTCATGTTTTTTTGATTGCTCAACCATGATCAAATAATAGTAAATTATTTAATTAATTATTGATAGGACTGCAAGATCATTGGCCCAATGAAGAGTAAGTGAGCAATTGTAGTTTGTATCAGCTGTGGAAAAATAACCTGCCTCACATCAAAGATACTTTAGAACTATAAAAGAAGTGATTGAAATGTCACATTCAGATGTCTGCCCTATTAACTGCGAAGGGTATTCTCTGTGTCTACTATGGTGACCATAACTAATGTGGAATCTGGGCTCAATTTCAGGAAAGGAGCCTGGGAAATGACTACCATGTTCAAGGAAGGCAGTAGGTACATAAATTTACCAATCCTAGGTGAAAAAATAGCAATATTGGATTCCTTTGAGGCTCTGTAAATAGATTGGATACAGTATAAATCCTGTAATGGGGATCCATTAGAAGGCAAATCTAGAACCAGCAGTGTTGTGACAAAACGTATGGTGGCTTGTCGGAGTTGGGCATTTCTGGAGTGGTACAAGCTAGGTTTCAGAGAAGGAGTGTGTTATCATGGTAAGGTCAGCTCTCAAAGAATCAAAAGTTTTAGTCCTCGCTTCCAAGGCTACACCAGCAGGTTCAGTATGCAACCAGTAGCAATATCAGCCACCTGCTGTGGCCACAGCTTTGGTGGGATATCCTAAAAGATCTCTAGTGAGGCAGAAATCGCGGAGAAAGCAGACACAGCTAATGCTTCAGGAGAAGAACCTTTAGGCACAAGTGATGTGCTGTGACTTCACATAGTTTGAAAATGCTGATAGATGGGGCATGATGAAGGTGGGTGAGTTTGTATAGCACTCTGCTGCATGAATGTTGCACTTCCCCAAAAAGATTTCTCATCCTCAGCCAAAAGCAACAATTTTTGAAGGGCAATCTCACCATGTTCACATAGAAACATAAAATTATTTCAAGCTCTAAGCATGGCCCAGTCTCAGCCATCATTGTCATGCTGAAGGAGATGTGAAAGAGGTGAAATGTATAAAGATTCTGGACAGGAGTGGAATCTTCAGCAAGAAGTTCCTCAAGGACCAGAGGCTCAAGGACATGACTGGTGGTGTGGTGCAAGGTAGTTAGGTGTAGAGCCAGGTGGTGGATTTAGAAGCTAAGGAGGAGGAATACCATGACAAGCCCAGTGATCTGTCTGCCAATATCAGGCTCTGGGATCTCTGCAGGGCAGCTTCTGCTGTGTCAACCAATGAGGGAGACAGTGAGGAAGATTCTTGTGGCATCAGTGACGTCCTTCATGATATACAGTATGTTTTTCTACACAAGGGCCATATGATCAATAGATCTATTTGATCCAACATAGTGATATACCATATTATATAAAAATATATATGTATATGCATATGCAATATATGCTGATGAGAACAAAACAAATGACTCAAATCAACAATGTCCGTAAGACTGATAGATTGAGACAAAGATTAGACTTGTGGTTGGAGAGACTAGCTCTATGGGCCACATGTATGAAAACTGTCACCTTTTAAATGAAATATAACTGGGGAATGATCTAAAACTAGTATGTGTCCAGTCACTGCGTCTCGCATCAAAGGTATATGAGAGCCAGACATTAACATGTAATCAGGTAGGACCATGATTTATGGGCATGTGAAAAGTGAAAAAATTCCCTTCCCGCTAGGTGTAACAATACTTACATAGGGCCAGATGTATGAAATCTGTCTAGGTCTAAAACTCACTTTGTTGCCCATAGCAACCAATCAGAGCACCCCTTTCATTTCATATAGTGCTCTGGAAAAATGAAAGTGGCGCTCTGCTTGGTTGCTATGGGCAATAAAGAGAGTTTTAGACCTAGACAATTTTCATACATGTGGCCCTATGTGTCCATTAGGTTCCAATGCTGAAAGTGGTTAAATTTAAAACAAGTTTTTCAAAATTACATTAGTAACGGAGGTTCCAAAATTTTAGAGGCCCTTACAATGATGCAGGAGCTAAAGTTTGCTAAACATATTGGAAACAAAAAGAATAGTTTTAAAAATATATATTTTTTTAATTAAACGCAAGAGTAAAAATGAAAAAAATAACCATTACCTGACATAGTTACAGCCAGATGGAACAACAGTGTCATGAGTTTTAGTTTTAGTGCTGTAGCCTGGTCTCCTATTCCCATTCTAAGCAATTGTGGAGACATTTGGGTCTCACTGCTTTCATTATTCTCAGAATGGCAAAAAAAAATAATTTTTATTGGGAGCTAGGTGGCTCCCCACTGACAGCAAAATAATAAATTAGGGCTCAAATTGTTTGCCTGTGCAAGTCAAAACAACACTAAGATTGTGTCAAGCAGACTTTTGTCAGAGAGACAGGCTCTGCTGAATTATGTGATGTTATTTATAGGCTTTAAACATATCTGCCCTAGCTGAAATGTGTCATAGATACATTTATTGCATGTTTGATGGAACACAAATCATTGCATGGTCTAGGGCTTGTTTGAAAGCTCTGAATGGGATCTAGCATAATTTGTCTTCAGAAAGGACTGAAATAGTGTACTGTCAGGCATTTAGAGCTACAAATGTGATTATTTTCACTAATTTTCATGAAAGTGGCAATGTTCTTACATGTATTGCACAATTTTTCTATTGAGGCTCCACATTTTTTACACATAAACTTGAATTAAAGTGTGCCAAATTATATCATTCTTGGAAGCATAGTTTTCAAGAAACATTTTTTTCCCACGTCATTTTCTATTAAAGAAGGCATGGAAAACATGCACCCATCACACAACCTTGCTACAGTGTGCGTGGTACGACTGTGGTTACCAAACATCATGAGTTTTGATATACAGCTTTGAGAAGTGGTACAATAGGTTGTAGTGCAAACTCAGAACGCTATGCTGAGCAGCTCTGGAGTCATTTAGATGTATTTGTTCTTATTTAGATTAAAATAGACAAATTCCAATAATTTTAGAGGGGGCTATTTCCTTACTGGAGGCCACTGAATGAGTAAGGACTCAAATCACAAGTCCATAACATAAATGGCAGATATTCAATATCATAGAAACCTTTTGGATAGTCTGTATTTGGAGATCCTTCCCATCTCCAAATCCAATGACTTAATATCCATGTATGTAGACTAATATGTTATTTAGCAGTTTTCTCTTATTTATTAACCCCTTTTTTGACTTTCCCTACCATGGCAATGTCGGGAGGGGTTCCCCCAAAAAGCCGTTGAGTGTCAGGCATCTTGGCGCTCAAAAGGGAGCGGCAAGATCGCGGGAGGAACCG
>JAODAL010033280.1:0-45779 GCA_025379985.1 Phyllomedusa bahiana | reverse complement strand
TCGTTTTTTAAAAAACGAATGAGCAACCCCCAGCAGCGCAGACATGCAATTCCAACTCCGTTAAGGTGCGTACACAATGCTTTATTTTCAAACAAAGTGTACAGCAGTAATGAAGGCAAAAAGCAGGACAAAAAAACGGGTTTTTTTTGCTTTTGCCTTCTATGTACGTGTTACACTTTGTATTGAAAAAAAAGCATTGTGTACCCCCCTTAACCCGGGGATTTGGAATCTGCATGTCTCGCTGCTGGGGGTTGCTGCATTCGTTTTGGACTTTTGTTTGTGTTGTTGCCGCTGAGCCGCGGCTTCCGGATCTGGGTTTCGGCGGGGAGCAATTTGGATTTGAGAGGGGATAAAAGCATATACAGAGGGGGCTGGCATACTATTTATGCATTATATTCTGCTTGTTGTCCCACGGATTTTTTGTAATCCTATCCCTGCCAACCAGGGATTTTTACAGGAGCAAGTGCTGGGCTCCTTTTAGATGCCCCGCTCGGCTTCCAGTCACTCCGCCCCACTTTCACAATGTTGGTAAAATTTTTGGCCCAGTCCTCCGAAGAACTGGATAATGACCCATGTTTGTGGGTCGTCTTACTCGCCCCTCCTTTTCCGTTTTTGCCCAAATTTTCATGGGTTGAATAAGGGTTTGTGATGGTACCCCAAACATTGCTTGGGTTTATATTTTGGGATGTTTAAAATTATATGCTGATAAAGACTGAATATTAATTGACATTATCGATAACATCATTGTTAGGCTGGCATTCTGAAGAGGTCCTCGAGCTCAGAAGAAACGTAGTCTGAGTGGGACTATATATGGGTGGTAAGAAAACACCTGGATAACATAACATTTTTTAACGCCCTCAAGAGACCAGAAGCTAGGCCCCTTTATTTCACAAAAAACCCACTTTCCAATGATAGACCATCTGTGAGATCTTACATATTAGGATCGTCGCCTAGGAGGACAATGCTCCAAATGAAAAATGGACGGACATAGAAAAAATAAATACGGTATATCATGTTTTTTGCAGAATTGTGAGTAGACTGTACACAGGCTTGGACTGGTCCACAGGGGAATAGAGGAAACCCCCGGCGGGCCACTGAGCATAGCAGACCTGAGGTGGGTTTTTAACTGCATATATATCCTCAGGAGAGGCAGAAATGCAGAGAAAGAGAGAAAGAAAGAGGCAGAGTATGAGAGGCATGTACAAGCATTTACAATAGCTGTATGGTGGGCCCCTAAAATAAACTCTACCAGTGGATGTAACATTTTCTACTTTTGAAAAGTGTTTTAAATGCATGAGTGTTGTAAAAATGTGACAAAAAAAGTGGCACACTACGCAATTGTGTTGCGACATTTTATATGCTTAAAACCCTTTCTATGTTTTTGTTTTTTTTTCCCCCAAAATTTTAAATCTCCAGAAACTTTTCTAAAGTTTTTTTTAACACGTCCTTAGTTTATTGTTTGTTAGAAAATTTCCCTTTGTTAGGCCATGTTCACACGGTTATTTGGGAAAACGTATTTCAGCCCGTAATTTAGCGCCATAATGCGCGAATTAGGGGTAAAATAGTCCCACAATTAGGGTAATCCACGTTTCATGAAAAACAGGATTTGTCCCCTCTCCCCCCCCTCGGAGAACCGCCGAGTGGGGAGAGAAGGGGACATGTCATTTACTCGCGCCGTATATGCCCGCTAGTAATGATAGCTATAGGCCGGCGAGGTGCCGGCCCCCCCGCCCCCATCCACACGGGGAAAATTACACCCCCCAGTTTTGCCTGTTTAAACATGGGGCCTTTTTGGGGAAAGGTTTTTCGGCCCCCATGACTATGCTGATAACACCCGTCAATAAAAAACACACATTTTATAGGGCCTTTGTGGCCCCTAGCTCTCTAAGCTCAATTCACGTATGGCCCATGTAAAGGAGCCCCTAGTATTTTTATCTTTTGTTCTCAAATCTTTTCATTTTAGCTTGCGCGGCAGTAATTTGTGAATCAAATTTGCATTTTTTTCAATGTAATTGTCATGCCTAACTATAATGCTTTTACCCCTATTTTGGTTTGTTTTGTTTTTTTTTTCTTTTTACATGTAATTTGTAAAATCTTTAATAAAAATTATGTTTTAAAAAAACCCTTTCTACAAATGACTCAAAAGGGATTATGCAATAAAACCCCTTTAAGTCATGCCCCCTTTTTGGGTCATTTGCAGAAAGCTCTAAAGCTTTGAACATTATGACACCAATAATAGCAAAAATGGGCTTATGTCATTAAAGGGCTTGCCCTTGATTTCTAAAAAATCCCCATTATGGCCTTACAAAAAAAAAAAAAAAGAAGCTTTAACTCACCCCACTCCAGTACCTCACTACTCTTGTGTCTCCACCAATACCCCACCTATGATATCATGTCCAACATTCACATGAGGCTGCCTCTGCTCTAGCACCACAACTTCTCTTGTGTCTCTACCAATACTCCACCTATGACTTCCCCGCCCCCAAATTCACATGAGGGTGCAGTCAATTTATTGGGTCATGAGTCATGTGCGTACAATATGGGGGGACCGCTGACGCCCCCCTATTTCTGGGGGTCATATGGCTGCTACATCCAATAAACAATGAACAAAATTTTCCCCATCAAAAAGAAAACCCCAAAAATCGGCACCAGTGAAAAACCAAAACAGAAATGAGAGGAGGAGGCAGCCCCCAAAAGATGGACGGAGGGACGCAACCCCCTTCCTTTTGGGTGATCAAAACATCAAATCATCATTTTTTATATTAAAAGGGGCACTGGTCATTTTTTTTTTTCCCTTGGGCCCAAAACCCCTTTCCCTTTATTGGGGAATATTTTAAAAAATGAAAAAAAAAAAAACTTTTTCCCCTTTTTAATTTTCCTGGGTTTGGTCCCAAATAGTCCCCCAAAGGGTTTTAAGGGATCAAAGGAAAAAAAAAAGGAATATCAAACGGGAAACAAAAGACATATTTATTGAAAAAAATTGTAATTTTTTTTTTTAACCCTTTTTTAAGGGAAAAAAACCCCCTTTAAATTATCGGGACAATAAAAAATTTTCCCTAAAATTTTATTAAAACTAAGGCTTATGTTGAAAATTGCCGATGAAATCAAAATTGGGCCCATTTTACTGTTCCTTCAATTCTAGATGTTCAATAAATTTCCCCACTCTTTTAAACCCTTGGAAAAAAACAAGAAAAAAAGGGTAATCTTTTTTTTTAAAAAACCCCGCCCCAAAAGTCGAAAAAAAGGGTATTTTTTTAGAAGGGGCTTCAGAACGGGAAATAGTTGTTGTCATTGGCCCCTCAAATTTTTGTCATCAGCCCCCTTTTTAAAGGGGGTTTGTCTCACTAAAATTAAATTCATTTAAAAACCACCCTGTTTCCTTTTTTTTCACTTTGAATTCGGGGGCCCGGTTTTTTACTGGCTTCTACTAGGCTGCAGTAGAAGCCAGGCTGTAGAAAAAGAAACCCCATTTGCTGGACCTATCGGGAAATAGATCAAATAGGCCCCTTTACAAATGGGGCGCCCTTTAAAAGGGACCCCAAATTGGCCCCATATCCAAGGGGGGAACCCTCAGAAAAAGGTGGGAAACTGTTAAAAAACCTTTAAAAAGGGAAAAAGTGCCCGGGGTTTTGAAAAGATCATTAACATAAAAATCAATCCTTGTAGTGATACAACCCCTTTAATGATACAGGTACTGAATTAACCTATAATAGCCCTTTTTAAATTTAAAACACTTTCCCAAATTTTTGGTCTAAGTTATCCCAATGCTTGCGCAATACTTTGCACAACCCGCTTTTGAATTGGGAAAATATTTGCCGCTCAATAGAGCTCATTACTGACCCCTTGATTTACCAATCCCCGAGTAAAAAGGCCCCAATTTTAAAACTTTTTTTTTAGGTTAAAAAAATCATGGATGTGTTCCTCTACAAAAAAGGGCTATTTCCCAAACTGAGGGGTTTTTTTTGGGGAATGCAGTCAGGTTCCAAATTAAAAAGGGTTTTTCCCGTTAATTTTTTCATTTTTTCTTTTTCCCAATTTTTTTTTTAAAAAAAAAAAAACCTTCCCCCCCCTCCCATTTTAGCGTGGCCCCCCGCAGTTTTCTCTAGACAGTTTTGTTTTACTTCCCCGTTCCGCAAAAATGGTCAACCTGCCCGCAGCAAAGGGTTTTGGGTTTCAGCGGGTCCCCTGCCACGCCTTTTGATCACAGTTTGGAAAATTTTCACTCTGAAAAGGTGTCCCCCAAAGGCCGTGGCAAACCCGGGTGATGCAGCAAATTAGTGGCTTTAGAGTGGGCTTCTTTTTTTGCGGGGGCCCGAAGTAAAAAATGAACCTTTTGGGGGGACATCCCCGCAGATTCCGTGCCCGAAAAAAGAAGTTTGGGGGGAAAAAATTTTTTTTGTTTTTTTTTTTTTTTTTTTGGCCTCGTTCCCCCGGGCTTAAATTTTAAAAAAGTTTTACAAGGTTTTTTTGATGTAAATACGTTTTTGAAAAACAGGTTTTGAAAATCAGTTGCAAATACATGCCACTAAGAGTGGCACGTATTTGTAACTGATTTTCCCGACGGATTCACCATCTACAATCATTGTAGGTGGTGAATCCGTCCGGAAATAATTGACATGTCAATTGTTTTTCCGTCCGGATTGCCGTCGTCAATCCGCGGCGGCAATCCGGAACGGAATTTTGCGTCGTGTGAACGACGAGCCGTATTTTCTATTGAAATCAATAGAAAATAGGCTGTGACTTATTTCGGACGGATTTGCCGACGGATTGATGATCGTCAATCCGTCGGCAAATCCGTCCGAAATAAGCCGTGTGAACGAGGCCTTAGGCAGTAGTACTTTTAATTATTTTTTTTATACATAACGGACAACCCTTTTAAATGGGACTGAGTTGCAGTCTAGAAACAAATCCATGGACATGTGTGGTTCTGTTTCTAGAAGAAAGTAGCCATGTGTTTCTAATCCTGGACAACCTCTTTTAATGCCCTGTTTCCCCAAAAATAAGACACCCCCGAAAATAAGACATAGTGCATTTTTAGTTATGAAATTCAGAGTTTGGCTGCTTATGCTGATGCTTGTGATGAAATCACTACAGTATATTAATACATGTTGATGTTTTGTTCAACAATAAATGTGAAATATTGTTCATAGAAAAAAAAAACATCCCCTAAAAATAAGTCTTAGCTCGTCTTTAGGAGCAAAAATTAATATAAGACACCGTCTTATTTTCGGGGAAACAGTGTGTTTATTACAAGGAAAATATACTCTTCCCATGTACTTAGGAATAACACAGAACAGACAAAAAGTCAGCGCATCTTAATGGTATTAAAACATTACACTGGTGTAAGCTGCTTTGGCTAAAAAGAGCATACAACAAACACAGCGGCACCCTGCAGGCACCAAGACCACAAAAACATTGAATTTGTGGCACAGTTTGAACTGCATTACTGCTATCTTACTTTGTGTACAAATTTGAGGCTCTTCATGGACTGTATAGCTACAGAAGGCTGTCTACCTACAGGAGGCTATATACCTACATGGACTCTATACCTACAGGAGGCTATAGGGTGCTGTATACCTATAGGGGACATATATACCTACCTATCTACAGGGGGGCATAAATACCTATCTCCATACAGGGGGCTGTATACCTACCTATCTCCCTACAGGAGGCATATATACTTACCTATCTACAGGTGACTGTATATCTATCTACAGGAGGCATATATACCTATCTAACTACAGGGTTCTACTATACCTACCTACAGTGGACTTAAATACCATCTTACTGGAGGGCTATATACCTACATAATGGTGGGCAACATTACTACCTACCTACTTAATGGGGGGTCCCATACTAGATTTAGGAATTGGTAGAGAAGTTCTTGAAAAGTGAGAAATCAAAGATGTTTGTGTGGTAAATTCTGTAGGGACAAGTTGAGTCCGGGAGAAGTTGTCATGGTGGCCTGGACTAGATGGAGAAGAAAAGGGAAAAAGAACGATTTATGAGAGAAGAGAACGACTCATGAAAGGAGAGAATGTCTCATCATATGAGACATCTCATGTGAGTCCCTGGATTTTAAGAGTTTAAGAGTTATGTTGCATCTTTGTTTGTCCCAATGACAGACATCTGTGTAAGACAGTTAGACTGATGTGTGAGACAGACACGTGTGAGACAGACAGATATGTGACTCACTTGGTACTGAGTACTGCACAATACAGTCCTGTTTTGTACACTGTATTATATGGTAAAATGCATGCACTTATGTCCGAGACGCCTAAAAATTATCAGGTAATATTTTTATGTACAGGAGCTGTAGGGTGGGCCCTCAAGTTCATCTCCCCTGGTGGGCCCAACGCTCCCCAGCCCGACACTGGGGACTGGAACTTGTTTTCCCGAATGCACTGGAGGCTTTGGCCCCAGGAGAAGTGAAACTATAGATAGAGTCCCATCTGATGAGATTACCTTAACGTGGTAGGTGGGCTTACAACACACTTTGAGCATCATACAGTAATAAAGCAGAAATGCTCTTCTAAATGTGCTACAAATTTGAATGTTTGTGTTGTCTCTGTTTCGGCTGGTTGCTGCTGTGCTTGTTGTATGTGTATTTTAGATATAACACATACATTAAAATACAGCACTAACTTCAATACAATATGTTCTGGGTAAAAACTTACAGGTTCGGTTTCTCTAACACAAATATGGTGGATTCTGATAAGTGGCAGCAGTGTCTGAAAATAAATATTAAAAAGTGAGTCTTTATCACTAATGTTTTCTAAGTAGCAAAACTATGAAATGCAAAATATTAAAGACAACGTCCTGCACATCTTATTTCTAAATAATATTTATTAGAGAACATTGCCAACTAACACTAAAAAATTACCAAACACATAGCCCCCCCCCCCCCCCAAATTACCCTCTTCTGTCCTGCATTCTGTAGTATTTAGTTTGGTTAGGAGCAGTAAGCAGCTTAAAGAAGGAAAACCGAAGGGCATAACTTAAAGGGGCTGTCCACTATTATTTTTCACAAAGGCTGTGCTGGTCAGTAATGGCAGAAAATAGAAATATATAAATAACACTAACTGACCTGAGAAGCCTGATCACAGTACTCCTCGCAGATGATGTGATATTCATCAATCACATGACACTGCAGCCAATCACTGATCTCAGCGATCTCTGTCTCTATGAACAGCAAGTGACCACTGAGGCTAGTGATTAGCTGCAGTGTCATGTGACCAATGAATTTGATGTCTTCAGTAGAGAGCCCCAGGAGCAGTGCTAAAACCAAACAGGCTTCATGGGTGAGTTCAGCTGTTTTTTTCCATTTTTAAACCATCCTTGTCCAGTACAGCCTTTTTTAAAATAATGGACAACCCCTTTAACTCGGTCTCTTTGATTTGTGGAGCAAATACTATTCCATGCATACTACCAGTCATACTTACAGAGACAGAGGGTTCTTCTTTGAGTGTTTTTTCTATTGGTGTAAGAATAGACTCTTTATTTTCTCCACATGGGCGTGAAATCTGCATGATTGATGTATAATGAATCACTTTATTACAGGTACATGATGCTATTATTTAAGTGCTTCACTGTCAGTACTCAGTATACAGCATAGAAGAATAAACCTTCTTCTGATAGAATATACATAGTTACATAGTTAGTATGGTTGAAAAAAGACACGTGTCCATCAAGTTCAACCAAGGTTGGGGAAAAAGTGGGTGAAGGGAGGGAGACAAGGATTTTAAGCCCAGCCTCCCCACTGGTTAATGCCCTGAAACCCACAAGGCAAGAACCAATCTGCTCCAGGGGAGACCCCATCTCTGACCCCGGAGCCGCCACCAGCCAGGATCCAGAATTTTACATAGCTACATGCGCATTAATATTCTTTCATTTCAAGTAGATCTCGAGGCCTTTCTTAAAACTCCCAACTGTTCTTGCTGAGACCAGCTCCTCAGGCAGCTATTCAACAGATTTACAGTTCTCACACTGAAGAACGCTTTTCTCCTCTGGAGATTGAATCCTTTTCTCTCTAGCCAAAGTGAATGTCTCCTTGTCTTTTGAGGGGGCTTCACTTATATATTTATATAAATTAATCATGTCCCCCCGAAGCCGTCTTTTCTCAATACTAAATAAGTTCAATTCTACTGACCTCTCCTCATAACTAAGATGCGCCATTCCTCTTATAAGTTACTTATAAGTAATATGATTTATTATTTTACTGACTAACCAATGTCTGTGACCCCATCGGACTGCTACATACTATTATATGAGGCCTTCTTTTAGGCGTGGCCATGTATTATATCTTTACATACCTCAGAGAGTATCTCTAAGTCTCTCATCTCTACTTGTGTTGCTACCGTGACTTTAATTGGTGGATCGGTCATTGTGCTTTTTGAGGCCATTTCAAAATAATTGAGTTCTTTCTCATTTACTTGAGTCCCAACAGTTCTGTAATTTTGGACTGCAGGTTGAAGTTTTCTAGCTCCAGACTTCTAATAGGAGTAAAAAAATAGATTACATTATTTATCTATCTATAGACCTGAACATATCTATATGTATCTCTATATCTTACAGTTATCCCACAATGTATCCAGATATCTACTAACTGACTATATAATAACCAAAAAAGACCCAAGCAATATTTAGCCAAGTAGATAGAGTATACAGTATTATATCAAAAAGGTACTAATCGCCCTAAAGGGTTTTCATACCAGACCAAATAATGAAGACAAGGAGGATTTGGTCCCATAAAATACAATTTAATCTTTATTAGATAACAAATTTAATGAACGTAATAAGATAAGACGACTACAACAGATACGTGGCTAGGCACAAATAAGGAGACAAAAAGTCATATATCCTTCAAAGACCGAGGAATAGCACAAGGTATAAATATGTTCAAGTGCAACATTACCTAAGTGCGAATAACCTCATCAGTAAATATCAAGTATAAAGAATATACAAAGCTCACGGCATTGGTGTAAGCTCACTCAAATATATAGGCCACAAACCCCTATACACTTCTCGCAGTTGCTTCCTCAGGGGGTGCATCTAGATAAACTAGAGTGAAATGTAAAATACAAGAGAACTTACCTTGTTCCTGCTCTCCTGTTTCCAAAAATGTTCCATTTTTGTTTGCCATGTTTTTGCTGGGATTTTAGACTCTTTAGCCTAGAGGCTTTGGGGATGTAATTCATATGTTCCAGGCATGGGCATTGATCTTGTGAATCAGATTAGCAGAAACTCAGGTAGAAGAGCGAGTGCGCGAGCGCAGCTTAATCGTTTTTCTTTTATTCTACAATACGATTAGGTACCATCATCCATCTTGTCTAGAGCCAGACGACAGGCAGTCAACAAGACGGACTTCCATAGCACTTCTTATAGCTTGATTCTGATACCTGACAATCTCTCAAATATAGAGGGCCCAACCTCTGCGTAGCCACCAGACCACGGCACGACCTAACCTCATTGTGCTGGTGAGAAGTACCACTATTAGCACAAACTACCAGCGTAACGTGATTAGCGCCATATAATGCCAGCTCAACGCAGCCAATCACAGCAACAGCAGAGCTTATCTCACTGGATGAGCCCACACCGCTTAGCTGAATCAGACCGTGGAGCTAAATGCACAGAGAGGATGGTACCCACAACCACTGTCAGTGTGTGATGTTCCCTTGGACACTATCATAGTGAGGCGAGCAACCAGCAACACTCTAGCTGTACTCATGCTCTCTAGCAGATCAGGAGGGCCCAACCTCTGCTGTCGTCGCTGGCAGATCTAGAACGGGTCCACAGGACCTCTCGTGCTGTAGACATCACGCGTATCTGCCAGTGACGCGATAGTCACATCCGAACTCACACCTGCATGTATAGCCCTCGTCTCTAACTCTAGTCGTGTGGCAGGTGCCTAATCCGGAGCGTTAGTCTGATGCGCACGCAGGCACATCAGGCTGAACACACAACACTCTCTATGTGCTTGTAGACAGCGCTCTCTTTTCTGAGCTCTCACAGAGGAACGTAGACACAACTCTATCAGAGTGGAGCGATGCGGAATTCCTGGCTAGTCAAGCAGTAGCACAGAACCCTCTTGACATAATGGTATCATTCTGCTGGGCTATATGGCAGTATATGGTAGCACGAGACATCTCTATCTTACTGCGAGGGAGATCCATTTTATCGAGGACTTTCTAGGCATTAGGAGCCTATCTACGTCTATAGGATCGTGGTAAGGGTGAAGACTGTGCATAGTTCATGTGGACACATACTAGCTGGCTGCGCATAGGCCTGGAAGATCTACAGGCAGGATCTCATCTCGCAATCCTGAGAAGTCCTTGAAAGTACTACCTGTGAATTGAGACCAACCAATCTCACTTGGTTATAATGGAGTACATAGATATCCGAAGGAGTATACACAATGTCGTTGGTATACAGACTAGGGTTAAAGTGTATGGAGGTGAACTCTAACGTACGTGTGAAGGTGTTCAACATAGGACAGATAGGAGAACGAAGGACCACACAATAGAATGTCTCTCCTAGGATCAATAGGGTATGCATAGCATGGTTTGTATAGCTTCACAGGACAAAGTGGATTTGAGGCAGCGGTGATATCTTGTGTAGACATAGGGTGGAGCTATCTACAAGATGATGGATTAATGGACCTGATTATGGTGGGAAAACAGACAGAGGAGGTTAGGGGAGGTGGCGTCTGATGACGTGTGATGTTTTGTGATAGGATATAAATAGGATTCGGTTGACAAGGGTAGATAACACATGAGTGTACTGGAGCACATTAGCGAGACATGGCGTTATGTGTGACGATGTGTATTGGTTAAATGACGTAGTGTAAATCATGTTCAAACACACACTTGTTCAAGGTGGTCGTTGTACTGACGGGTGTAGTGTAAGTGTAGTATTCGGCATACGGATGGTTCTTATGGACAGTGGATGTGTGAACTGGGGAATGGAAATATAAGAGGAAGGAGTACACAAAGGAAGTAAGATCTCCATGATGGATGTATATAAAGGAGGGTAATGGACATATGATTAGACACAGAGTGATCACTCTAACCGAAGAACTAGGGAACTTGCAACAGTGGATGTTGATACATCTTGAGTTGTACCAGACTTAAGATGAGTCATAGTGAGTTATATGGGATTCTTTTATGTGTAGGTACAGATGGATTTCACTGATACAATAGTGATGGTCTAATGTGAACAAGTTATAGGTGACGCAGATACATTTCAATATACACTGTGGGGTGAAGGGTCTCGTTAGATGAGTGGTGTCTACTAATCACCAAGCACAGGGCTTAGAGTATTCAAAGAGGAGAGGTGATATCATGAGAGTGTTGTGTTATATATTTGTCTAAGTATTGCAGGAGGATAGAGATCATGACTACTTAGTTTCATATGACTGAAATCTCGACTACTCTATGACGTGTGCATGGATACTGAACTTATGAGACTTATTGCATTGGAAACACTTCATAGATAACTAGAGGTGGATATAGACAACAGAGGGATGTCAATCGGTGGACACACTACTGTGTACTATCAATGCGAGAGAGGTCATGGATATACATCATTGAATTTCTTCTTCATAGGTAGTGGTGGAGAGAGATAAGAACAATATGGTGAAGGGGACACGTGACATGGTGGTGTTATGACTCATACTGGTGCGGGTGGACACACACTATAGATCGGTGTGGTCTGTCAGTTAATTATGATGCGTTTGTCAAGATATGACAACTTTATCTTTGTCTTATGGAAGTCGATTTCACGACGTCACGACAAGTGACATTTGGAGCACGTTGGATACTCTGATATAGAGTTATGTGTGAAAAGTAATAACAGTGTGGCATGTAGCGTGGGCACAGGGGAGCTATCTTGAACGGTGACAATTAGGTCAACTCTAAGAGGAGGGCAGACTGGTAAGGGATGTTGATGTGGGTTTATTAGCGAGCAGCGATGGTCTAGTGAAACGGGTGTGACACAAGTAGATCGTGGTAGGTTATTTTAGGATGGGCATAGTCAGTGTGAGACAGCCGAAGGTATACTTACACAGACTGGTTTCATGTAGAAATTACTTAGTACAGGCGGAGACAATCATGACATATTATAACGATGTGAAAATGGGCGCGTACATGGTATGGTGAAGGGAAGTTAGTGGAAAAAGTAATAGGAGGTGTTAGAGAAGTGTGGCAGATGTTACAAGGTGTGTGGGAACAAGACGGGATGGACAAGTCATGTGGAGACAGTAGAGTGGGTCATGTTACATGTGACAAGACACAAACAGGTGGCGTGTGATTGAATGGAATTTGATATCTCATCTATATACTCAACTTATCTCTCTACACAACTGATTATATCTATGGGATCTGATCTTGGATAGGGATCACATGAGACAGATGACATAAATATAGCTACTGATCTCTGTATTAAAGGAGATGTTCTCTCAGACACACTGACGAGTCAGTCTAGGTGTGTAAGGGAAGTGGTGAGTGAGATACTCTTGTGGTTCAGTATCTCTCTAGATAATTAAACCGGTTTCTATGGTGAGATGAGTAGACAGTGGGATTGTGTGAATCTGGATGGCAAGTAAGAGTGGAGGTAAATCATAGCCAGTGTTTCATCTGGTAAGGAGTGACAACAGCGACTACATACAATAGAGGTCTGGAGAATGTGTGACATCTATTTATTGGAAGGATTAGATAAGGAGTCTATGAGGAGGTGCGCAGCTGTGACTAGTCTACATGGGTGAGACAGAAGCGATGACTGGACACACAGGAACATAAGGTGGCAGATCTTACTTGACTATGTGCCACACGTGGTGCACTAGACACAAGAGGGCATGGTTTGAATGGATGTACTCCATGGTTGAGCAAGGTCTCTCTAAGACGAGTGTGACACTGGTAGATAGTCAATGGGAATCTCGACTATGTGATAGGGACTTATCTTACATAAGAGGAGTGGTGACAATTATACGTCACACACACATGGTGAGGTGTTCTTTGAGAACGGGTGACAGGTAGAGACATGTCGTGGATGAGGATGACACAGATGGTTGGTCTACAAACACTCTTAAGAGAGGAGGTAGGACAGCGTGGATTATAGTGGCACGTGGGGAGTGCACAACAAGGAATAACTTAAGATTCTATGTAGTCTATTGCTAACTTCACTTATTGAGGTGTTGTGATGACGTAAACATGCATGATACATGTTAGACAAATGATTACCAATCATAGATGTCAATAGTCGTCAGGTACAAAGAGATGTTCATCAAATACTGTGTAATGTCATGAGTTGTACTCTAAGAATGTGTGATGACATCTAGTGCATAGATCTAGTTATGTGTCAGTATAGAAATCTGAGGAACAATAGATAGAGGTTAATGGATCTGGTTACTATCTATTGAGACGATTACGCGATATAGAGCATTCACGATGAGGGAGAGGATGGCTGTGGTACACATCATTCAAGACGGGGAGATGAGATGATGGAGCAAGGGAGATTGTAGAGTACAGGATTGTAGAGCACACTAAGGGCAACAATACTTGGGATCTCAATTGTATCATAAGTGGTACATGGAGGTAGTATGAGCGCGATAGGGGCTGTGTGAGAGGTGTCAACTAGGATTGAGTAGAGGTGTGATGGTCTAAAGAAAGACTGGAGTGGTGTGTTTGGAAGGATGTTATGGTGGGTAGGATTATTAGTATATGTGCGAGAGGATGTGTCTCTTGTGACGACGACGACATATGGGATCAACAACTACATCTTAAAGATGAGGGTATTAGTGTGGTCTAGGGGTACATGACTGTATCTGTGTAGTGGGAGGAGCATACTTCTCTAGCATTGATTGGATCTGACAGAGAGTCCTAGATAGCTAACTGGATAAATGGGGGAACTCAGTAGATGAATTAGTATTACACTCAGGGGATTGTCATGCACGGTTCTGGTGTAATTTGTAAATAACTTGATATGGAGTCAGGACAGCGTGGGCAGACACAACACATAAGTATGTGGCAAAAGGACACATACTGGGCGAGTAAGAGTAGGTCGCGGGTCATAGTAGAGTAGGTGGAACTAAAGATGAGGGTCTATACAATGGGCGACAGGATGGGCGCAAAGAGAGAGTGTCTCAAGAAATCTGTGACGGGGTTTGATCTTGTGGATTGGAGTTGACTGAGCATAAGTACAGGGTGGGAGCAGAGAGAGATTTATAGGTAGTTGGCTGCTGTGGCTGAGGGACTGTCACATTAGTCTAAGTGATCATATTATATTTCTCTGATGCAGTGGATGTTCCATTGTGGTGTAGAGTTTGCAGAGGTGCGGAGCACGAGAGGCTAATTAAACTAGAATCGGTTGAAAGATTAAATCATCTGAGACTCTGGAGTACATAGGTCATATTTTATCTCTTACTCTTGCGAATCAGGACTGTTGTGTTGTATAATTCTCTATTTATTAATGAAATGGATGTTATGATATGGATGTTAGCGTAGGAGCGCGAGTAGTTGGTCATGGTCAGATGGACAATGGAAGTAATAATTGACACTCTGTGGAGATATCATATTAGACTAGCTGTGGTTAACCGGGCACGTGATGGACTTGGTGGAGATAGACTCGTGACACCACGTCGTGTCTGTGACGTGCTGTCGACAGTGGCAGTTGTGGTTAACACACGCGACACTATATAGACTCAGGGTGACACTTAGAGATATTATTCAATGGTGTAGGTGTGTTGTAGGGTTCTACATATCAACTTAGGGGACGGTGGATTCTCAATGGGATTTGTATAGGGGTGTGTCATGAGGTCAGAGCAATGGACTAGTAGAGGAAGTGTGGACGTACTATTAGTGTCTCGTGAAATCACATCACACGGGATCGATCAACTGAGTACAGGATCGTCAAGGAGGTGAACTGTTGCGACACAGAACACTTGAGGGTGTAATTTCTGAAGTAGTAATATTGGTGAACAACATTCAAGTACTACACGTGTTAGTAATGGATAGATTAAGGAGGGAAATTTAATATTGATGTTGAATGGATAGACACACATTGTTGGTAACTTTAATATGGATTAGTAGAAAGGGGATGTGATGTGGTGTATTAAACTTGATAGTTAATGGATGATGATTATGGACTGGAAAGAAATAGGATGTAGAATGGATGATATAGGGGTAAAAAAATCGGATTTGAATGGATAGTAAGAGAGTAATATATGATGTTGAATGGACAGTTATGTGGATGAAATAAATATGATGTTGAATGGATGATATGGTGGATTAATAATATGAGGGAGGTGCCGGGGGGGTGGGGGGGGGGGGGGGGGGGCAGGTAGATGGAGGGAAAATAAGATATGGTAATGAAGATATGGTGGTGTAATAAGATGCGGTGGGTGGAGGGAATGGAATTAGTGGAGGACAATATTCATAGCGGTATGAATGGAATGAAGGTTGGGCAAGAAAGGCGTCACGATTGATTAGTAATGGATGGTTAAGTTGAAACGTAATAGGATGTTAGAAGGGAGTTATTGTGGTGATTAAATGATGTTGAATTGGACAATCTTTACATGAATATTTATCGAGGCTACACATCTAGAATTAGAATGTTAAGTGTTGGAATAGTAATAATGAATGTTGAATGGATGTATTATGTGGTAAAATAAATAGTGACATGTCAGAATGGATGTTATGTGACAGAGGAAAATAATAGGGTGAGTTGAGGGAACTTGATGGTAGTTGTGTATTAATATGCAGGCACAGAGAGAACAGTGGGATGTTAAGTGGTGTTCTCTTAATAGGAGGTAGAAGGACTTGAGTAAGTAGTGGTAAATTAAAAGGATGGTGAATGGATGTATTACTGTTGGGAAAATAATATGCTGTTGAATGATTATATGGTGGTGTCAAAATCTATGGACTTGAATGGAAGATAAGGAGGAGAGTCAAAAAATATGAGGTATCGATTGAAAGTGGGATTTCAAGTGTAGGTAATTAAATCTGATGGTGAATGATATATGTGGTGTAATAATATGGAGGGTGAATGGATGTGAAGGATGGGAGCGTGGATCTAACTATAACAATATTACCAGCATTATGTGATAATCAACGGCAGCAAGGGCCCTCTGTCATTAAACACACAGGGAGGTGGGGGCGCGGACAAAAATGATTAAATCATTTGGTGTAATGGATTGAAGGTGGGAAAGAAGTATGATGGTGAAAGATGTTATGGTGGTGTAAAAAAAAATGTCAAACAGAGGTGGCTGTGCGTGGTTGAGTGGCGAGGTGTGCGAGTGAAATATCGAGGTATGAATATAAAGAGGTGTAACTCTCTCTCTCTATCATATCTATACTAGTGACACTCTGAGCTCGGGATGAGTATAGATTAAATAAAAAATTTATGAATTAAGGACAGAAGTAAGAGGAGTTGAAGGGATGTGATGGTGATTCTTACAGAGGGGATGTTGAATGGAATGGTTATGGTGGGTGTAATAAAGACGTGTATAATGAACAATGAGGATTTTAAACATAAAAGAGCATGAAAGGGATGTGAAGGTGGAGGTATTAATAGGATGGTGGAATAGAGAAATTAATCCTACCAAATGATATGTTTAAGCGAAAAGTGCACGTAGAGCGATATGAGATGAGTGATTATGTTTGATACTAGAAACACACATGGAATATCTAGTAGATTAGAGTCCAAAATAAAAATAGAGACACAATCTATAGTAGTTATTTGAGGACCATAAGATCTAAATTTAATCGCTATACAGATATGTGTGGAGGGATCAATTACACAGAGAGTATAATATATTAGAGGAGCGTAGAATAAGAGGGTAACAAAACTCCTACACCACTCTCTAAAATAAAATTGTGGGAAATTAAGAGGAGGTGTGAAGGGATTGATGTGGGAAATAAGATGAGGGTGAAGGGATTGATGGTGTGTAATATAAGAGGAGGGTGAAGGATGTTATGGTGGGAATTAAGATGAGTGTTGAAGGGATTTATGAGGTGTATTAGAGGAGTGGTGAAGGGATGTGATGTGGTTAAAGTAAGAGGATGGTGAAAGTGATTGATGGTGGTTATTAGAGGAGGTTTTTGAAGGGAGTTTATGGAGTGGTGTAGATAAATAGGATGGTGTAATGGATGTGATGGTGGTGTAGTAATATAGGTGAATGGATGTGATGGAAGGGAAAGAAAGATGATGTAAATGGATGTATATGGTGGGAAATGAATAGGAAGTTACTGGCAGATAGTAGGGCCCAACCTCTGCGTAGCCTGGCAGATCAGGAGGGAGACAACCTCTGCCTTTAGCCTGGCAGATCAGGAGAGACAACCTCTGCTGGGGTTAAAGCCCTGCAGACAAGGAGGAGACAACCTCTGCCGTAAGCCTGGAAAACAGATCACGGAGGGCCCGACCTCGCCGGTAGCCCTGGCAGATCAGGAGGGCCCAGCCATCTGCCGTACCTGCAGATCAGGAGGGCTCCAACCTCTGCCGTAGCCTAGCAGATCAGAGAGACAACCCTGCAAGCCTGGCAGATCAGGAGGATACCTAAAACCTCTCTTGTCTAAGCCTCGGCAGATCAGGAGAGACGAACCAACCTTCTGAGCTGTAGCCTGGCAGATCAGTATGGCTCCAACCTCTGCTGTAGCCTGGCAGAACAGGAGGAGACAACCTCTGCTGTGTAGCCTGGCAGATCAGGAGGACCCACCTATGCTGTAGCCTACAGATCAGGTAGGGGCCCCCAAACCTCTGCATGTAGCCTGGCAGATCAGGAGGAGACAACCACTGCTGTAACCTGGCAGATCAGGAGGAGACAAACCTCTGCTGTAGCCTGGCCGTCAGATCAGGAGGAGACAACCTCTGCTGTAGCCTGGCAGATCAGGAGGATACAACCTCTGCTGTAAGCCTGCAGATCATGAGGTAGACAACCTCTGCTGTAGCTCTGCAATTCAGGAGGAGAACAACTCTGCTGTACCTGCAGATCAGGAGGAGACAACCTCTGCTGGAGCCTGCAGATCAGAGGCCCAACCTCTGCTGTAGCCTGGCAGACATCAGAGGAGACAACCTCTGCTGTAGCCTGGCAGATCAGGAGGAGACAACCTTCTGCTGTAGCCTGGCAATTCAGAAAAAAAAAAAAAAAAAGGGCCCCAACATCAGCGCTGTAGCCTGCAGATCAGGAGGGCCCAACCTCTGCTGTAGCCTGCAGATCAGGAGGGGCCCAACCTCTGCTGTAGCCTGGCAGATCAGGAGGAGACAACCCTCTGCTGTAGCAGGCAGATCAGGAGGAGACCCGACCTCTGCTGTAGCCTGCAGAACAGGAGGAGACACCTCTGCTGTAGCCTGGCAAGATCAGGAGGAGACCAACCTCTGCTGTAGCCTGGCATGAATCACAGGGAGATCAACCTCTGCTGTAGCCTGGCAGATCAGGAGAGACAACCTCTGCTGTAGCGGCAATCAGGAGGAGACAACCTCTTCTGGACCTGGCAGCCTCAGGAGGAGGCAACCTCTGCTGGGCCTGGCAGATCGAGGAGGAGACAACCTCTGCTGGACCTGGCAGCTCAGGAGAGACACCTCTGCTGGAGCCTGCAATCATGAGGAGACACCTCTGCGGTAGCCTGCAGATCAGGAGAAGACAACCTCTGCCTGGAGCCTGGCAGATCCGGAGGAGACAACCTCTGCTGGAGCCTGGCAGATCAGGAGGAGAAAACCTCTGCTGGAGCCTGGCAGATCAGGAGGAACCACTCTGCTGGATGCCTGCAGATCAGGAGGAGACAACCTCTGCTGAGCCTGGCAGATCAAGAGGGAGACAACCTCTGCTGGAGCCTGGCAGATCAGGACTCAACCCTGCTTGGAGCCTGGCAATCAGGACTAACCTCTCTGTATCCTGGCAATCAGGAGGAGACAACTCTGCTGTAGCCTGGGCAGATCATAGGAACAACCTCTGCTGTAGCCTGGCAGATCAGGAGGAGACAACCTCTGCTGGAGCCTGGCAGATCAGGAGGAGACAACCTCTGCTGGAGCCTGGCAGATCAGGAGGAGACAACCTCTGCTGGAGCCTGGCAGATCAGGAGGAGACAACCTCTGCTGGAGCCTGGCAGATCAGGCAAAGAGAAGGAGGAGACAACCTCTTGCTGGACCTGGCAGATCAGGAGAGAAACCTCTGCTGAGCCTGGCAGGATCGGAGTAAGACAACCTCTGTCCAGGAGCCTGGCCAGACTGGAGGAGACAACCTCTGCTTGGAGCACTGGCAGATCAGGAGGAGAACAACCTCTGCTGGAGCCTGGCAGACCATTGAGTGAGACAACCTCTTCTGAGTCCTGGCATATCATGACTTAACCTCTGCCGGATCCTGGCAGATCATGACTCAACCTCTGCTGTAGCCTGGCAGATCAGGAGAGACAAGCCTCTGCTGTACCTGGCAGATCAGTAGAGGACAACCTCTGCTGTAGCCTGGCAAAACAGGATGGCCCTGGACATAGTGTTGACTGAAAAAGAAGGAGTGTGCAAAATGATTGGGGAGACTGGTTGTACCTTCATCCCAGACAATACATCACCAAATCGGAAGGTCACTGTGGCCATTAAAAAGCTAGGTGATCTCTCAGAAGAATTAAAACGTAACTCAGGCATATGTCACGCCTGGGAGCAGCGGTTCACTTCGTGGTTTAAGGGCTGGAAGGGGATCCTCGATCAGATAGGTTTTGTGATACTGATTGTGCTGCTGATTCTGGCCCTAATTGTTTGTTGTGTTTTTCCATGTTTGAGGAAACTACTTGGAAAAGCTGTGGATGAAGCATTCACACCATGATGAACAGCTGCCCACAGCCTGGCTCCTATGATGACAGCGATACTACCACACCTTTCAGCTGGCCACAGCCTAGTTCCTATGATGACGTGGACACTACCACACCTATCAGCTGTCCACAGCCTGGCTCCTATGATGAACAGCTGTCCACAGCCTGGCTCCTATGATGAACAGCTGTCCACAGCCTGGCTCTTATAATTACAGCAACACTACCACACCTTTCAGCGGTCCACAGCCTGGCTCTTATGAAAATGTGGACACTAAGACACAATTTGGACCCTTGCCACAACATGTGCCTGCCCGAGAGTGCGGACGTCTCCCTCGTCAGAATTATTGATCAGGAAGCATAGGGATAGTGGATCACCATATGTGGACATGGTATTGAGCCCAGCCCTCTCCGACCAGCGGGAGTTTTCATAGGATGGGACACTTCCACACATGCCATGGTGTTAGGTCCTTAGGAAAAGATTAAAATGAGACCAAAGTCTCAAGGGGGGACTGTTGTGGATGGGAACAAAGGTTATATATGTGTGATCCTTTGTGTCTCCATTTTAATGTATTGTTAGTATATCACTTCATGTACCCAAAAATTTGGCCGCCAACCCAAATGTTTATAGGAAACTGCTGTTAAAACCCAAGATGGAGTTTCCCCTTCAGGACTACACTAAAGGGTTTTCATACTTTCCCTGACAAAAGGGGATTAAACCTCAAAAAAAAATGAAACCAATTTCCAACCAACAGCTGGGCCCGTTTTGGGATGTTTTTCTCTTCCCTAAAAAAAGGGACTAAAAAAACCCGCCATTTTTGATAATAAAGCAGAAAATGTATTCAGACCAGCAGAGATGGTTTTTATCTTTTTCTCGGTGCCCCTTTTAAAAACCCTAGGATAATTTGGAGCCCCCACTGGGGATTTTAACCCCCTTTGGGGGTTCCATCCATTTCAAAAAAAATTTCTCCACCAATTTTTGTTTCCTGCTTTTCCCAATTTTCTCGGACTACTACTTGGGCCATCCTCCCAGCTGCTAGGAAAAGCAGTATCCACTATGGCAGCCATTTCTGGGGACGGGAAAACCCCCCCCCTCATCTAAACCAGATTTTCAATTTTTATTTTAAAGCACAAAAAAGGAACAGCCTTCATTTTCTTGGAAGACTTTCTACTACCTCTAACCACATTCCCCCAGCTGCGTCCCTGGGCACCGGAGCCATTTCTGCACCCTCCATATCTACTTCACAACACAAGCAACAAATCTTTAAACAAAACAGAGGAATGTGAATCTGGGTAATTCTGCGAGTCTCATATTATTCTGATGGGGCAGACTTTTTCCCCTCCTTTGCCCTTCAATTTTTGTTTTCTCAGAGTTTCCCCCTGTCTTCCCGGGGGTGTGATACAGTAGAGAGAATTCTCTCCGTTATCTAAAATCCAAGCGGGGATAAAAGGGGAAAAAGTACATTTGACACTGTAGGAGAAAATTTCTGCCCCAAATCGAATCCAAAAAAAAAAGGACCGGGTTTAATTGGGGGGTTATATGTCCCACCCATGTCCAGGGTAGGGGCCCCCTCTGTGTGACGGGACTTCCGCATTCATCAGCCCTTCTGCCCCTTACTAAGTCCTTTGCCCCACCACTATCCTCAGAATTAGTGTATCGGGTTTTTTACAGGTGTGGTTCCCTTAAACCCCTTCCCCAAAGTTTTCTTCAGTTTAAACAATGATCTTCAGGTCAATAAAAAAAATTTTGTAATGTGACAAGTCATTGTCGTCCTGTTCATGTCAATCAACTCATAAACGTCCAAATAAACCCGGGGAAAAAAAACCCGGGGGGATCTTAAGAATTTAAAGAGACAAAACCCAACACGTTGGGACCAGGAGCCCTCAGAAAAACCCATGAGCCCTATAGGGTTTGGGAAATACATTGGGGTAACAGTGGATCCAACCCAGTATAACTGGATCCATTTACAAGAAGTCTGGAAAAGCTTGGGGGTGACCCCCGTGGGAAAACTGCGATGTAAACCCCAAATGCCCCCGGCACAGGGTTGAAACAAAACCAAAGGGAAAACTGTTTAAAATTCACAAGGTCACTGATCACCCAACAGCAATAGAAAAGACACTGTACCGACCACCCAACAATATAGACAAGAAATTCCCTTTTTTTACCCCTTAAAAAGGGAAAAGACAAGGATTCTTACCCACCACCCCAAAAGGAATAACAAGACGTCTTAGTGAAAACCTAACAGCAATAGAAAAAGGAAAATTTTTTCTGAACCCCCCAACGGGGAAAAGACGACGTTTAGTGACCACCTAACAAACTATGAACAAGCGTCTACATAATACATTGAAAAATTTTTAGGGTTTTTAGTTCACTTTTGATCAAAACTGCTTAACCCACCTCCGAAACTTCAACGGGACCTCAATGCAAAGGGGGGTCCTACCTGACGTTTTCCTCCCTCTAGGTTTCCCGTTCAGACCTCCATACTTCAGGGGGGTGAAGGGAAACCCGCTACCCGGAAAACTGCATTAATTTAAAAACCCGGGAAGGTGGGGGGAGTGCAAAAAAAACCCAAAAATTTTGGGGGCCACTCCCCCTAAAGGAATTTGACAAAAAACCTTTTTACTGACCCCCCAAAAGGGGAAAAGACAAGATGTCTTACTGACCACCTAACAGCAATGGACAAGAAACTTACTGACCACCCCTCAAAAATAGGGTAAAAATTACAGAGCCCTCAACAGCAAAAGACAAGGGGAAACTTACTGACCACCCAAAAGCAATAGGGAAAAAAGTCTTACTGACCAAAACCCCAAAAGCAATAAACAAAACCTGTACCGAAATCCCAAAGGAAAAGACAAGAAAATCTTTCTGACCCAAAATGGAAATAAGGGCAAAAAGTCTTACTGACCCCCCAAAAGGAATAGACAAGACATTTACCCGACCCCCCAAAGCAATAAAACAAGATGTCTTATTGACCCCCCAACAGCAATAGGGCAAGACATCTTTTCTTTACCACCCCCAGCAATAGGCAAGATTATTTTTTTTTTGACCACCCAAAAAGCAAAAGACAAGCTCTTTTTGACCACCCAAAAAAAGCAAAAGGCAAGGGCACTTACTGAAACCCCCCACCCGGAATAGGTAAGGGCCTTTCTGACCCCCCCAACAGGGAAAAGCAAGAAGTCTTACTGACCCACCCAACGCCCAAAAAGACAAACATCTTATGACCCAACAGGAATAGACAAGATGTCTTATTGAAACCCCCAACCCGCAAAAGCCAAAATTTTTATTGACCCACAACCCCCAATAGACAAAGATGTCTTATTGACCACCCAAAGCAATAGACAAAACATCTTATGGGCCACCCCAAAAGTAATAACAAGAATCTTTCTGACCCCCCAACAGCAATAGGCAAGATATCTTATTGACCCCAAAAACCCAAAAGACAAGACTCTTACCCGACCACCCCAAAAAAGCAATAACAAGATTCTTAACCCCACCCCCCAAAAAGAATAGAAAAAAGAATTTAATGATCCCCCAACCGGGAAAAGACAAGATGTCCCCTTAAATGGGCCCCCAGAACAGGGGAATAGACAAGAAGTTTCCCGACCACCCAACCAAAGGAAATTTGACAAAAGGGCTTATGGGCCACAAACACAAAAGGACAAAAAGTCTTAAAATGACCCACCCAAAAAGAAAAAAAAAGAAGGCTTATGACCAACCCCAAAATAATTGTTACAAAGAGCCGGGGGCCCCCAAACCCGCAAAAGACAAGGGACGTCTTATGCCACCCCCCCCGCAAGAGAACCAAGACGTTTCTTTCCCCCACCACCCGGCCCCACACAGGACTTTTAATTTTTTTGAAGGGTTTAAAATAAAGCCAAAAAACCACCGAATAAAAGCCCCATCAAAGGAAAAAATTGTTTTTGGACCCACAATAAATGTTCCGGATTATCGTCTCGGGTTTTTGTTTAAAACCCCAAAAAAAACCCCCAAATAAAAATCCAAAAAGGGTTAAAAATTCCCGAGAAACCAATTAATTTCCCAAAAGTGTCCATCCCCAACATTAATTATCCCCCCCACCCACTTTGGGAAACCCCCACCCAAAAATGGGCCAACACGAAACAATCCGGCACTTTTAGAAAACCCCACTGGTTTAAAAGGGGTTTTCATTGGGCCCCCGCTAAGGGTTTTAAAACCCCAATAAGGGAAATTTTCCCCGAATCTGTACCCCCCTAAAGACTGGGGAAGGGGGGACGTCCCCGGGGCCCCCCATTAAATCCCCTAATTTGGGGGCCCCTACCCGGCAGCCCCACCTATTGGGTAAATCTGGGAAACATGGGAAAAAGGTGTTTCCCGCTTGAAAATTTTTGGGGGGATTCAGGAGCCTCTATCTCTGTATAGACTGAGGGAGGGCGGGTGACTGTCCCGGGGCCCCTGTTTATATTCCAGATAAGAGTTGGGTGGGGCCCGGCATTGTGTTATTCACTTTTATAACTGGGAAAGGGGTTTTTTGGGTCCCCCACACAAGCTGATATAAGTGCAGCAATTGGCCCAAATGATGATTTTTTTGGGCCCGTAAAAAAAGCCGACCATGAGAAAAGTAATGGCGGCCGAATGTCCCACATCATCCCCTATATCCCTTTATAATAACCACTAGGGGCCAAACCCGATTACATTGCTGGGGGGTAAACTGGGCCTGTCTCCCCTATCTGGGGGATGAATACACAATATTTGATCATTGGGGGGAAGAGTGGGGTTTGTAATTTTTTTTAATATCCGGCTTCCTTTCGGTCGATGACGGAAATTTTTCCCCCTCTGTATTTTCCCCCCTCCCGGGGGAAAATTTTTTTTTGGGGCAAATTTGATAAGACCTAAATTGGGGGGCCCGCAGAAAGCGGGGGCCCAGCGCCCCTACCTTCCCCGGATCCCGTGTAATATTAAAAAATTATTACCTGTTACTGCAGGGTGGGGGTTCCTTTATCGTCGGGCTGCAGAGCTTTGGTGCCCTTTACCACACACGAATTTCCCGTAGGGCCCCCCCGTCCTCCCGGGAAGGGAAAAGAGTCCCGGTGCCCGGGGGGTATGAAAAGGGCTCGTCTACATTATTCATGGTATCACAGGTGCAGGTTCCTCGCTCCAGGACCACACATTGTGGGGAAAACTTTCTTTGTGGGCGCACCCCGGAATGTTAAAAAATCTTTAGGATAGAAGTTACTGACTTCACACAACATAGCTTTCTCAAATTCCCGCTCCACTCTGGGTGTCATCTCCAGGGGTAGGGGCACGGAGGGGAGGGCTCAAAAAGGATAAAGGACTTTTTCAGGGTTTCTAGACTGGAGAATTCAAATACTCATTATGTGGATATAGAATTATTCAGAATACAGGCAGTCCCCGACTTACATCGTTCCGACTTACATACGTCCCCTAGTTACAAACGGAGACTTATGGGGCGTGGCTGACATTAAACACTGAGTCACACCCATGATAACCAAGTGCCAGCATGCCACAGCTGCACATGAGATACAGAATGTTAGGTGAAATCTTCTAAAAAATGGCACAGACAGCAAAACAAATGCAAAAAAACTGTTCCCTGCTGTATCCAAAACTAAAAAAAAATGTTTTTGCTGGAATTACATTTAGTAAATATATCTGTTCCGATTTACATACTATTTCAACTTAAGAACAAACGTACAGTCCCTATCCTGTTTGTAACCCAAGGACTGCCTGTAGTGGAGATTCATGAGCAAAGCATTCAGTCTTACATAGTGTGGAACAACTGCTGCATGATCCATGCGAGGAACACTTTACACCTCAATGCACAGCTCTAGGGGCCGTTTACACGGCAAGGGACAAATACTGGTTGGTTTGCCGGCTGGTAATTGTCCTGTTTTGCGGCCGCGGGGGGGACGGCTTTTCTCTGCGATGAGCGGAGAACAGCCCCCTGGCCCCCCCCCCCCTCCCCCATTGAGGTGTTCATATTCCGTCGGAAACCGGACGGAGGAATGAACATGCTCAATGTTTTTTGAACGGACCGCGGGCGGCAAAACCGCCCGACGGAAAACCCGTACAGTGGGGACAGTGGGGACTGTTGCAAACCGGCTGAAAAACCGTCCAAAAACCCGTGGGGACATAGCCTTAGAAAATGTTTAAAGAAGGGCGCAGCGGCACAGAGACATCAAATGTATCCGTGAGGTGGGTGATAATTCTGATCCTCTCATTCATCTTGTGATTCTGTTCTGTTACTTATATAACACAGCTAAGTGCAGAAAATGGAACTGTGACCAATGAACAATACAGAGAAGGTTAGAAACACAAGAGAATCTGATGATCAAAGGTAGAGGTGTGATTATGGGGGCAGGGGGGTAAGCCTGGGCAGCATAGCAAACTTTTGGATGCCCCCCCAATCACAAACATTTACCGGGACCTCTTAAAGGGAATGTGTCATCAAAAAATGACTTATTGTTTAACTCACATTTTTTTGGGAATTTTTGGTTATTTTTTTTTTATTTTTCCAAATCAATATCAATATTTTTTTAATCATTATTAAGTCCTGCAGTTTTCACTTTGGCCACTAAGCCTAATAAATGTCTGACACTTCCTGTTCTGTAGAGAGAGATTTTCAGCAGTCTGCTCATTATCAGTACAAGCAGAGTCAAGCTGAAAGGAGACACCAATGTGTACAGATAACACAGGATCCACCAGTCACAGGAGGAGAGGTCACAGCTCCCCCTCTCCCCTCCTTTCACAGTGAAAACTCTCCTATACAAGTCTATGGGACAGAACCTGTCTTAAGAATTCTATGGGTATGAAGCTGTAAAGTATCTCTCTGACTGCTGTTAAAGCAGTGCAAGCAAGAATGTCTTCCCCAAAATCATATATAGACGGCCGAATAGAGAAATCTATAATCAGGAAATAAAGACGGCTGAGAGGAAAAAAAATTGGAGCGGGTTTGTTTAATAAGAAAAAAAAAAAAAAAAATGGCAAAAATTTTCCCTTTAATCTGCGTTACTAGAAAATTAAAAAGTGAATACCGCACCAAAACATACACCATCAAAGTTCAAAAAAAATCCCCCCTATACCCAGGCCAACTTCCCCAATAATGCTACTACTAAGGCCTGATTATCCCACCAAAACAGACCAAAATTACCCCACAGACTAAATAATACCCCTATACAATTAATGAATAAAGTTATAGATAAAAAACCTTTTACCCCAACAGTGCCCCAATAGTAGTATTAACGGTGTACACAACTGTATATTACCACCATACATACCATATAGTGGAGGTACCAGGGTACACGGCTCTGCAGATGATATTACCCATAAAGTCACCATATAGTGGTGGGGTCCGGGTCACGGCTCTAGACTTATATTACCTCCATAAATCACCAAAGGGTGGCACCATGTACACGGCTCTGCAACTGTATATTACACCCCTACAGTGACCAATGTGGAAGACACCCGGAATAAGGGCATAGGGTTATAGGGGCCATAATTATTATATATAGTAGGCAGGCAATTATAGGGGCCAATATGTGGATAGGCAAGCAAGGTTTATGGGGGCCAAAACGTATATAATAAGGGGGCGGGTTAGGGGGCCCATTAATAAAATAACGGGGGGTTAAGGGGCCATATATAATAAAAGAAGGAGGTAGGTTAAGGGAAATATAAAATGGCGGGAAAGGTTATGGGGGGCCTAAATATGATGGGCGGGCGGGGTTAAGGGGCCATTACACTCACCCGGCCACTTATTAGGTAACCTGTCCAATGTCGTTTAAAAATTAAATTTTCTAATCACCCAAATCACAGGCGGCAACTCATGCATTTAGGCATGAGACATGGTCAAGACAATCTCCCTCATTTTCAAACCGAGCACAGTAGGGGGAAAGAAAGGTGTTTTGAGTGCCCCTTTTAACGGGGGGTTTTTTTGGTGCCAGAAGGGCTGGTTGAGTATTTCAGAAATGCTGATTCCTGGGGTTTTCCCCCGCACAAAAAATCTCTAGGGTTTACAGAGAATGGGCCGAAAAAGAAAAAACATCCATGGCGGGGGTCCCCGGGGGCGGAAAGCCTTGTTGATGCCAGAGGGCAAAGGAGAAGGGCAGACTGGTTCAGCTGATAGAAGGCAACGTGACCAAATACCACCCTTACAACCCAAAGGGAGGCAGAAGACATCCTTTAAAAGCAATACGGCCAACTTTTAGGCAATGGGCTAAAGCAGCAGAAAAACCACACGGGTGCCATCCTTTTAGCTAAGAAAAAGAAACTGAGCTCCAATTGCCCAAGCTATCGAAATTGGCTAAAAGATTGGAAAAAAAGTTGCCTGTTTGAATGAGTCCTCGTTTCTGTGGAATTCGAGGTGGGGGCAGAATTTGGGGCAACAACATGAAAGCAGGATCCATCTGCCTTGTACAACGGTTCAGGCTGTGGGGTGGGTCATGGTGTGGGGAAAATTTTTTCTTTTGGGACCTTTGGGGCCCCTTTGGTACCAATTGAGCATCGTTGCAACCCTTTTGGGAAACTATGCCACAAAGAATTGAGGGCAGTTTGAAGGCAAAAAAGGGGGTCCAAAACCCCTTTCTAGCATGGTGGGCCTAATAAAGGGCCCGGTGAGTGTATATAGTTAGGCAGGGGGGGTTATAGGGGGCCAATACAGTATTTATAAAATGGGAAGGAAGTTTAGGGACCAAACATTTTAATAAAAGATAAAACAGGGATTATAGGGGCCATAATATGGATTGGCGGCAGAGTTATAGGGGCCATATATATATAGAAAATTCAAAAAAAGGGTTTATGGGGCCCCAATACAGTTTTTTATGGGATAGGCGGGCAGGGCCCTAGGGGTCTAAATATATAGAAGGGGCGGGGTTTTTGGGGGGGCCAAATAAAAATAGATGGGAAGGGCGGGCGGGGTTTTTAAAAGGGCCCTAAAAGTGGTGGGGGAAAAACCCATTGAAACCACGGGGCTCTGCAAAACGGGATATTACACCCAATACAGGGGCCCCTATAGTAAAAAGACCCCCGTGATTAAGGAAAGGTGGGGTTTTATGGGGGCCCCAAAAAAAAAGGGATAGGCAGGCGGGTTTAGGGGCTTAATGGGGAAATGGGCCCAAGAAAGGGTTTATGGGGGCCTTTACAGTATAATGATAGGAAAGCGGGAAATTAAATAGGGGCCATACAGTATTTTTAAAAGAAAAAGGAAGGGCGGGGGTTTTTTTAAGGGCCTTTATTATAGATAGGAAAGGCAGGGTTTGGGGGCCCCAAAATTATTAAAATAAGTGGCCCGGTTTAAAGGTTTTAGCCCCCGGCCAAATATAAGTGGCCCGGGCGGGTTATAGGGGCCATATATTATTAGAGGGGCCGGAGGGTTTTTGGGAAATTAATTAAAAATAGGCCCCGGGGGGGGTTTAAAAAGGGGCCTTTTAAATTAATAAAAAAAAAAAAAATTTATTAAAAAAGGGGGGGTTTTTAAAAGGGCCAAACCCCTTTAATAGGAGGCCCCCGGGCCAGGGTTAAAAAGGGGCCCCATAAAATATAAAAAGGCGGGGGGTTGTGGGGGACCAAATAATTTTGGAAGGCGGCGGGAAATTTTTGGGGGCCCCAAAAATTTGGATGGGGCCCGGCCGATTTTATAGGGGGCCATATTATAAAGTTCAAAAAGGGTTTAATAAGGGGGGCCTTTACAGTATAAATAGTTTGGCACCCGGGGTTTTTAAAAGGGGTCATACATTTTAAATAATTTTAAAAAGGGCGGGCCGGGTTAAGGGGCCCCCCCAAAACCATTCTGAATTTGGGGGGCCGGGGGGTTGTCCCCCCCTACAAATTAAGGAAAGGCAGGCAGGGTTTGGGGGCCTCCAGAATAAGAAGGCCCGGGCCCGGGTTTGAGGGGGCCCCCCCCGTAATAAGATGGCCCCGGCAGGGTTGTGGGGGCCCCAAACCCCCGAATAAAGTGGGCCCAGGAGGGTTTTGGGCCCCCAACCCGAAAATGATTGGCGGCGGTTGGGTTGGGCCCCCCCAAATTATTAAAAAAGGCGGGAAAGGGTTTGTGGGGCCCCAAAACCCCCCCCAAATGTGGGCGGCAGGGTTGTAGGGGCCAAAAAAGTATATATAAAAGGCGGGCAGGGTTTGTGGGGGGAACATACAGTATATATAGATAGGCAGGAAAGGTTTTTTTGGGAAAAACCCGTATATATAAAATTTCCCGGGCCCATGTTTTTTAAATTATAAAATTAAAGGGGAAATTTAAAAATTTTAAAAACTAGTGGGGAAAAAAAATTTCCCTTTAAAAAATTTTGCGTGCAAAACCGGGGGTCCTTTCAGGGGGGTTTGGGGGGGCCCCCCATCTACTAACCCCGGGAAAACCGGCGTCATGTTTTTTTTTTGTCCCGGGGACTTTTTCCCTTTGGTCCCCATTTCCTTCCCAACCCGGGCCCAAAGGGTCTTTTTTGAAATTTTTTGGATTCATTTTTTTTTTAGGGTTTTTTCTAAAAATTAAATTTTTTGTTTTTTGGTTTTTAAAAATATTTTCCATCGGGGGGCGGGCTGGAATATTTTTTAACTTTAATTTTGGACCCTACATTTAATTTTTATAGGAGGCAGGCAGCGTTAAAAGGGGACCTACATTTTAAATAATAGGCCCAGGGTTAAAGGGGAAAACCCGTTATATAAGTGGCCCCGGCCCGGGTTTTGGGGCCAAAATATAAAATTTTAAAAATTGGCGGGCCCGGAAATAGGGGCCATATAAAAGAACAGGGGCCCGGGTTAGGGGGCCCCTAAAATGATAGGCCCGGCAGGGTTTTTGGGGCCCCCAAATATATATTTTTAAATGTGGCAGGGGGTTTTATAGGGGGCCATAAAATTTATTAAAAATGGGCCCCAGGGGGGGTTATGGGGGCCCTTTATATATTGATAGGCGGGGCCCGGGTTATGGGGCCCATATATATGGATGGCGGGGAGGGTTAAAGGGGCCACATATAAAAATTTAGATAGGCAAAGGGGGTTTAAAAGGGGCCAAAACAGTATTTTCTTGGGCCCGGCAGGGTTTATAGGGGCCTATAAAATAAAAGGGGGCCGGGGGGGTGGTGGGGGGCCCAAAAACCCCCTTCCCTCCACAAAGTCTTTAAAGGCAAAGAAAAGGAAACAAACGTGGGTACGGGAAACAGTGTGCACACAGAAAGAGGTGGAGGTGACCCCTGTGCTGTATTTTTCTGCCCCCCCGGGGAATGCTTTCCCCCCCCCCCCCCTTTTTTTCCCCCTCCCCCCCCCCCCGATTCCCCCATGTTCTTTCACTTTGGGGACGGGGAAAGCACCCAGGAAGAGGATTTCCCCGGGAGCCTTTTTTTTTTTCCCCCCAGGCTGTCAAGTGTCTTCTAATTCCTCTCCCTCCCTCCACTGTCCTTTGGTGTCTGTGCCACCGGAGGAGGAGGGGAACATTGAGAAGTAGAGAAGAACAGTCAGTGACACACTGACTGTCTAACTGCCCGCTGTTTGCAGAGGACAGCAGCTTCCTCACCCCATCTCCGTCCCGAAAGTTGTATGTGAGAGGCAGCAACATCTAATAACAGCGCCCACCGCCCGGAGGTGGAACAATACTAGGTTAGCAGACAAAGTAGCTGCTGCTACAGGGCCAGAGTTTATGGGACCAGGCCGGGCCCCCTACTGGTGCGGGCCCCATGGCAGCTGCTATGTCTGCTACCCCGGTAGTTCTGCCCCTGTATGGGGGTACAGCATGTGCTCTACACGGAGATCAGGAGGCGCATGGCTCTGTCACCCCTTAAAGTAAATCCACATTCATGGGGTGTAACATATTAGGGAACCAATTATGACTGAGCCACAATGCTGACAGAAGGTCAGTGAGTAAGAACTGAGCAACTCCTCATCATGTGTGAAAAAGTGTCGCATCTGTGCAGCTGTATAAATGTGGAGGATGTTAGGAGTTGTACTGACGGATCTCTTCTGTCACATCTGAAGTTCGCCAATGACCATCTGGATTATCCAGAGGAGGCGGGAGGAGGTCATGTGCTCAAATGGGAGCAAAATAGAAGTTGCTGGTATCAACTCCACTCGCCATGTTTGGAGCAAGAAGAAGGATGAGGATAACCCCAAAAACTCTGTCCCCACCTTAAAGCATGGGCAGAGGGACATCATACTATAGGTGGGGGGGGGGGGTTCTGCAAAGGGAACTGGATGACTGCACCGTAGCAAAGGGAGGAGGGTTGGGGCCATGTATCCATGTGGAGTTGGAGTCGTGGGGTCTGAGTCAGAGTCGGAGCCCATTTTGCAGGAGTCGTTATAAAATGGAGCGACTCCAACTCCCAAAATCAATAAATTGGTCCAGTTGGTTCAATTGGGGGCCAAGAGAAGGAGGAGAAAGGGTGGGCCGCTGTTTGCTCTCCCAGTTCTTCACCTCCCCGATGAGGGGGGTAATTGATCCAGGGAGCAAAGCGTAAACCGCAGGGGGAAAGCCCCCGCTCCCACCGCAAACAGACGAGCAGATAAAAAGCGTTAAACACACCTGATTAGGCAATCCTCTACACCTGGAGATTGGGAAGAAAATTTTACCCCTTTGTCACCGTTTTCCCCCCAATTTTTAAGTTTTGGAGGCCGCCCTCTGTTTAAAATTATGAGCCAGATGTAGGTCACCCTAAAGGAGTTGGGGGGATACTATTCCTCGAAAAAATTTCGGGAGACTCCACAAATGTTATTCAGGACGGTTTTGGGAAAAACTTTTTTTAAACCCACTTTCTTCAGGGGTTTTTCATATTTACTTTTTTAAAAAAAGTTTTTTGTGTCAAAAATTGGGTACCAAAAAAATTTATTTTTTTTAAACACCAACAAGAAAAAAGAGAAAATAATTTTTTTCCCTTTTTGGGGATTTTCCAGGCTCCATATCTCCCCTTTCCACTACAGTTTGTGACCGTGAAACCCCCAAAATTTTTTATACAAGTCCTTTGGCTCATGAAACGTGCCCTTTCCGGGTATATAACACCCTGCTCAGTGCTCAGTTCTTTTTTTTAAAACTGCATTGTTACTGTTTTGCCCCTTTGGTGGTCGGAAAAAATTTTTTCTTCTTTTCCTAAAATTACAACCTGTCTTCACATTCCCTTTAAAAAAGCTCAGGGTGTTTTTAGGCCGATTCCCAAGTGGAAAAGGGCACTGGTCCGGGGCCATGAAGAAATTTCCAAGGAGAAAAGCGGGATCACCAGCTCATCAATGGGTCTTGGGCCAAGAAAATGGGCCCCCAAAAACACTTTTGAGGCCCCGACAGCGGGGAAGGGAAAAATGGAAAATGAAATCTGGGCTAAAGCCAAAAGGTGATGTCCAGGAGATATCAGAGCCAAAAAAGTCGTCACACAAGGGCCCAAACGTTCTGCGCAAAAGGAAAGGGGCGAACAGGGCGAGAGATTAAAGTCAATAGACCGGGCTCTGGGTGGGGGGAAAAAGGAAGAAAAAAGGGGGGAAGGGGGCGAACGGAGCGAGGATTGGAAATCAAAAGGGCCGGGGGTTGATGGGGGGGTTGGGGGAAAAAACCAAAAGGGGGAAAGGGGCCCAACCGGGGGCGAGAGTGGAAGGGCCCAAAGACCAGGCTCGATGGGGGAATGGGAAGAATCAAGGGAAGGAGGGGGAACGGAGCAAAAGTGAAATTTAAAAGACCGGGGGGTCTGAAGGGGGGAAAGGGAAGAATTTAAGGGAGAAAAGGGGCAACGGGGCGAGGTGAAAGGGCAATAGACCCGGGCCCCCTGATGGGGGGAATGGGAAGAATCAAGGAAGAAGGGGTGAAAGGGCGAGAGTGAAAGTTCCCAAAAGACTGGGGTCTGATGGCTGGAAAGGGAAAAACCAAGGGGAAGATGGGGGAGCGAGAGATGGGAAAATCAATAGACCCGGGGTCTGATAGGGGGAATTTGGGAAAAAACCAAGAGGGGGAAGGGGCGAACAGAGCGAGAGGGTTAAAGTCAATGGGCCCGGGGTTGATTTGGGGAAAGGGGAAAAATCAAGAGAAAGGGGCGGGGGGGAGCGAAAAATGAAAATCAATAGACCGGGCCCCTGAAAGGGGGGGAAAAGGAAAACCCCAAAAGGGGAAAAGGGGCGAATGGGAGAAAAGAGATGAAAGTCAAAAGTTCCCGGGCCCCTGAGGGGGGGGACAGAGGAAAAACCAAGGAGAAGGGGGCGAACGGAGAGAGGGTGAAAGTCCCAAAAGACCGGCCTCTGAAAGGGGGGAAAGGGGAAAAAATCAAAGGGGGAAGGGGCGAACGGGGGAGAGAGATGAAAGTCAAAAGACCGGGCTCTGAAAGGGGGTAATGGGGAAAAATCCCAAGGGGGAAAGGGGGAAAAGAGGGAGGATGAAAATTTAATAACCGGGCTCTGATGGGGGGGGAAAGGGAAGAAAACAAGGAAGAAGGGGGTGAAAGGAGCAAGAGATGGGAAATTTTAATAGCCGGGGCCCGGGTGGGGGGAATGGGGGTAATCAAGGAAGAAGGGGGAAAAAAGGGGAAGAGGGTGAAAATCAAAAACCGGGGTCTGATGGGGAGAAAGGGGAAGAACCCAAGGGAAAAAAGGGGGAAAGAGCGAGAGATGAAAGTCTTTAGCCGGGGCCCGATGGGGGAATGGGAAAAATTTAAGGGGGAAGGGGGGAACAAGAAGGATGAAAAGTCAATAGAAAGGGGTCTGATGGGGGGATGGGGAAAACCAAGGGGGAAGGGGGGAAAAAAGAGAGGAAGGGTTTAAAGTCAATTTGACCGGGTGTTTTTAATTTTTGGGGAAAGGGGGAACCAAGGGAGAAGGGTTGGGAAAGGGGAGAGAGATGAAAGTCAATAGACCCCGGGGTCTGATGGGGGTGGGGAAAAACCCCAAAGGGAGAAGGGGTGGGAAAGGAAAAGAGAGGGTGAAAGTCAATAGGGCCGGGGGGGTCTGGGGGGGGAATTGGGAAAAACCAAGGGAGAAGGGGCCCTTGGGGGAGAGAGGAAGGTCCCAAAAACCGGGGGTCTGATGGGGGGAAATGGGGAAAATAAGGGAGAAGGGGGGAACCCGGGAAAAGGGGGGGAAAATCAATAGGCCCCGGGCTCTGATGGGGGGAATGGGAAGAATCAAGGGAGAAGGGGCAAACAGAGCGAGAGATGAAAGTCAATAGACCACGCTCTGATGGGGGGAATGGGAAGAACCAAGGTAGAAGAGGCGAACGGAGCGAGAGATGAAAGTAGACCGGGCTTTGATGGGGGGAATGGGAAGAATCAAGGGAGAAGGGGCGAATAGAGCGAGAGATGAAGTTAATAGACTGGGCTCTGGTGGGGGTAATGGGAAGAATCAAGGTAGCAGGGTCACACCGAGCGAGAGATGAAAGTCAATAGACCGCGCTCTGATGGGGGGAATGGGAAGAATCAAGGGAGAAGGGGTGAATGGAGCGAGAGATGGAAGAACTGTCGGGGGGGGAGCCCGAGGATATGGGGAGATTACCCCCAAAGGGGGGGAAATTGACCGGATGGGGGTGACCTAAATGCTGATTTCTATTGAATTTCCCAAAAAGGGGGTTACTCATACACTCGGGTACTACGGGGATGAAGGGGACGAATAGGGCGAATTATGATCGGGAGTTGCCCTGTTTTCGGGCAAAAACGGCGATCCCGGCTCAAACCCCCTGTGGGACGAAATGATGCGATGTTAGGTGCAACCTTTCCCCCCTTTTGGTGCGTAAATGAAGGGGCGTGTAAGGGCACGGTGGGGAATTTCTTGGGGGGACGCAAAAATTAGAAACTTCGAGGCATCCCCTGATACGGCTCGGAAAAGTGCGGGCATTGCAGCGCTCGCCAGCTCCGACAGGCAGCCCTATTTAAATTTGGGTCAAAAAGAGCCGGAGGGGGCGAAGTGGGCAAAAAGTAACATGAGAGGAAACTATAGAAGAATTGCAAAAGAAATCCATTCGGCGCTCGCTCCGTGTGGCAGGGATGTTTCCCAAAAATCACTTTTTTTAGGTGTAAACATGATCAAAAAAAAGCTAAAACCTTCAAAAAAAATAAAATAAAAAATCATTTTTCCAAAAATCAAGAATGGCGCAACATCGGAATTAGGATCTTTGGGAAATTTCCGAAAAATGTAATTCAAAATTTTGTAAGCTATTCTCATTGGTCGCAAAACCCCCCTATGGAAGAGGAGGTCAGCAGGGCGAAGGGGCCCTTTTTTGCAGAGTATGCCATGATAGGTCGGAGAAAATTTGGATAGGAGTGCCTTTGGGGTAATGTCGCATCCCTCTAGCTTTTCCCCTAAAGCTTCCTTCCTGGGTTTGGGCATGTAGACAGAAAAATTTTGTTTGAGGAAGAGGATGGTCCCTTTTGTCGAAGCACCCATGGGCCCTTCCAGCTTGACGGGGCAGGCGCGGGGACCCCCGAATTGTTTGAATTAGTGTCCCAAATAACTTTGGGTTTTTCTTCCCCTTTTGTTTTCTGGGTCCGATTATCAAGGTTTTCAACCTGGCGGGCAAGATCTCGGACAATAGACATCTGTGCAGAAACAGAGGGGTGGATCTGGGCGATTTACTTTCACGTGTTGTCATGGTCCTCCTCCAGCAATCTCCTCCTTGCAAGCATTTTTAACATCAGATAATAATGCCCTCAGGTCATCCTTGGTAGGCAATTGGTGTAATAAGTCTACCCACGGATGGTGGTCTGCAGGATGAGGGCTATGCTGAGCTGAGGAGGGTGTAGGGGATCCCTGCCATGAGAAGGCACCACTGCCTGAGTCCAGCGTGTGGGGTGAAGGAGGAGGCCTAGAATCCAGAATATCGGAGCCCAGAGAGGGTCTGGATGGAGAAGCCCCTGCAGAGGCTTTATAGTTCATGGCACAGTGAGGTGGGGTAGCTGCTTTATCATGAAGTGGGGTGAAACGTCATGTCTGCGGGCGGCTGAGTGCTTTTGCTGCGGGGAGGGTGGGGGGCGCAATGCCCTGTCCCGGGGGTGCTTGAGTCCCCCGCTTGCCTGGGCTGAGCTGAAAGCAGAACCCCCCTTGTCGTCTGGTCTCCCGGGGGGAACGGGAGTCCTTAGACCCACACTGCTGCCGTGTAATGTGGGGGCCGGCTGAAGATGGGGTTTTATGTGAGGCTGTAAGGGGGAGCGGGACTCGTGGCGCCGCATGAGAGGGACCAGCAGTTAGGTACAGGTCCTGCGCCGTTTGGGTGCGTGGGGGAACCGGGGCCCTCTGTGGGGTGCTAGGTGGTGGTTGGGACTCTTTCCTTTCATTAGGCAAAAAAAGTGTAGAGCTTTCCCCTCAAATTTCGGGCTTGGGCCCCGGCTTCCAGCCATGCCCCCTGCATGTTATCCCATTCTGACAGCCATAACTTTTTTATTTTGCTGAGTAAGGAGCTGATTAAAGGCTTGTTTTTTTGGGGATGATTGAGTTTTTTTCTGGTCCATATGGGGGGTTTAGCTTTGATCACTTATTAAGGGGGTTTTTTTGAGGCTTTTGAAAAAATACAGCATTGGTAATGTTTTTATTTTTTTTTTGCGGTCCGGTGGTATAAATGACATGTTAGCTTTACTCTGCAGGTCGATGCAATTACTGCGATACCCAATTTGAATGTTTTTTATGTTTTACTGATTCTTACACAAAAAAACCCCACTTTTATTTAAAAAGGAAAACACGTTTTTGCATCGCCGTAGTCGGGGCCATAATTTTTTATTTCTGTGCATGGAGCTGTGCAGGGGCTTCATTTTTGCGGGATGAGTTGACGTTTTTATGTGGCATCATGTTTGGGGGGGAAAGACTTTTTGATTAGTTTTAAATTTGTATTTGGAAGGAAAGGTGAAGAAAAAACAAAAAGACAAATTTTGATTTCTCTGGGGATGGTTGATGATGGTGTTACCCAATTTATATAGTTTTTTTATGTTAAAGCACTTTAAAAAAAAAGTTTTCATTGTGTAAAGCAATGTTTATGCATCACTGTCTTCTGAGGCCATAACTTTTTATTTTTCCATATACAGAGTTGTGTAAAGGCTTTTTTTGGTGGGTGAACTGACGCTTTACTTGGCTCCACTTTGGCTAATGGTGTTTGACGTTTTTTATTACATTTTATGTTCTGTAGGATAAACCAAAATCACAATTCTTTGATTTTTTTTTTTATGACTTCCCGTAGGGTTAAAAATGATAGATTTATGGCAGGTGTTTAAACATGCGGGTACCAAATATGTGTTATTTCTTTCTGAACTTTTTTGGGGCAATTGGAATTTGTAAAGGTGAAAAGGGCGGCGTTTTTATCTTATTTTTTGTATTTGTGTTTCACTTTTATTTTATTTTTTTTACTTTTTTCACTATTCCCCAGAGGGGATTTGTATCTGTGCTCTTCAGATCGCTCATACAAGAGGAGATCTGTAAACAGCACTGCTGATGTATACTGGTCTCCATGGCGACTGTCAATCACCATGCCCACAATGCATTTCTGCTATTTACTGGTCTCCATGGCGACTGTCATTCACCATGACCACAATGCATTGCTGCTTTATACTGGTCTCCATGGCATTGTGGGCATGGTGATGTCACAGACAGCTCGTTGCTCATCAATAGCAGACAGGACGAGCTCCTTTTCCCTTTGCTGTGGCTTAGCTCCGACGTTAATAGATAATAGCAAAGGGATTAATCCCCCCGGGGCCAGGCTCCCCGGGGCCGATGCAGCATCAGACCAGCGGTAATATACAGCCGCTTCCGTGCTGCGATCATCCAGGGCTCGTTGAAACCCCAAATTGATTATAAAGGTACCCAACATTTTTTGGGGGAAACGCATTTCCCCCGCGGGACGTTGGGTACATCCAATGTTGAGGGGTTAAAGGGGGGTTTCCCAAAAAATTCCATCTCATCCCCTGCACCCGCCCTTCAGCTCTGTGTGCTCAGAGGGGGTGTGTGGACTTGTTTCATGCTTTTCTTGACCGCGGTGAAACACCAGGCCCTTCCTCTCTCTAGAAAAGAGAGGTTGTTTATGTACAGAGCTGTGGTACTGCAATGTGGCTCAAGGGAAGTTTTTTTTTTTCCTCAAGCCAAAAAGGGCCGGTTAAAAACCCCGCAGGGAAACAAAGCTATGAATTTTTTTTCTTTACAATGCACAGACCTGATTGAGGTTTCTTTCTTTATTTATTTGCACGTTTTACTAATAACTAAGGAGTATAAGGCAGGGGTAAATGACGAACTGGTTGAACCCCGTCCAGTGAGTGTGTTTTATTATTATTATTTAAAAATTTATCTTAAGCCCATTTATTCCATGGCGCTGTACATTTGAGGGGGGGCAAATACATGTTTTGCAAGGGGGGTACAATAATAACAAAGAATGACTTAAAAATGGTCAGGGGAGAGAGGACCCTCCCGCGAAGGCTTACAACTACAAGAGGAGGGAAGGACAGGAGGGAGGGGGAGACATGTTTGTGGGGGGAATCAGTGGGCAGCAGGGTTATTGTGGGTTTTAAAGGGAATCCTGAAGAAAAAGGGTTTTAGGTTTCTTTTTAAAGTGGTGGAGTGGGGAGAGTTGATGTTTTTTGTTAAAAAGTTCCGGTGTGGGGGAAGCACGGGGAAAATTTGGAGAGGTTTGTGAGGAGCTGATGGATGGGGCAGAGGGAAGGTTTTTGAGGAGCGGAAAGGCGTGGGGGGGTTTTTTGGGGATTTGGGCAGGATGTTGGAGGGGAAAAGGGCTGGGGGCCTTGTAGGCAGGGTTTGTAGCTTGAAATAATTCCTGGCAAGGGAAACCCCGTGGAGGGGGTTGGCAGAGGGGAGAGGCAGAGGAGTAGCGAGGAAGAATGGGTAAGAGGGGAGCGATTAAGGGTGGTTGGAGGGGGCGAGGGGGGGAGCGGGAGGCCACAGAAAGGATGTTGCAGTAGTCTAGGGGGAGAGAAAAGGGGGCATGGACCGCTTTTTTTGTATTGTCAAGTTAGAATGAGGGGATGCGAGATTTTTTTCAGGTGGAGGCGGCAGCAAGGTGGGGGTTTTGGATGTGTGTTTTGAAAATAAAGCAATTTGGGTTACCCCAAAGCCCGCGGACTTGGGGCCCGGGTTAAAGTGTAAGCCGGACTAAAATAGAGAGATCGGGGGCAGGGGAGAGTTGGAGGTGGAAAGATGAAGTTCTGTTTTCTTCACATTTGTTTTAGGAACGTGATGAAAAAAGGGGGAAAAATGGAGGCGACGCGGATCCGGGAGAGTAAGATTTAAAATCGGGGCCGGAGATGTAGAGTTGGGTATCATCGTACAGGGGTAATGAAAGCCTGTGGGGTTGACTGCCCAGGCCAAAGGGGTGTAGATAAAAAAGAGAAAAAAATTTCTAAGGATACAGAGGACGGGAGTAAAAATAACAGCACCGGGGGTTTTAAACACTTTTTCCCATGAGTGTGTGTGATTATAGGAGTACAGAGGACGGGAGGAGCATGCAGCCCCTGGGGTTGAACACTCGTCAGCATGGTGTTTGAATACAAGATACGAGGACGGGGAGTAAAAAGACGCACCCGGGGGTTTACACTCAGAGAGCCTGAAGGATGTCTGACCATGTGTGGCCAAGACTGAGGAGCTCTCGTCACTGGTCATATCCCCTGGAGACGAGCTATGGGACACTAAGGGAGCAGCTAAAACTAAAATGGTGCCGAATTTAACCTAGTGATGAATGGTGAAAACGTATATTATTTAATTTACAAGCTTCCTGCGTCAATTTTACTGTGTGGCAAAACCCCTTTTTGGTAACTATTTACACTTTTTTTTACATCAGTTTTAGCAGATCCTTAAACTCCTGGGTAATACATTTTCACGTACATAAGATACAGGTTTTCTGTTTGGGGTTTAAAACACATCGCCCGACAGCGGGTTTTAAAATACAACAGCCGGGGGAAATCTAGGTCCAGGGGCTGACTGCACAGTCATTCCCCGGGCTCCATTAGTCACTGGGAATCCCCTTTGATAATACAGTGATCACGGACCACAACAATCAAAGGGATAAATGGTCGGGATCAGAGACTTCCTCTGGGTTTCCCGCCCCTTTACAAGAGTTCTAGGAAAGGAGCTTTTAACACTCCCTTAAAGCCCAAACCCCCTCTGTAGGCAGCAGACAGAGAACACATACTGCCACAGCGGGCGGTCGTAAATCGGTTAAAGTACACAGGGGGATTGATTGGGGTGCTCCTCTGAATCAATAAAGCTTCTTAATTCACCTGTGCTTATGACTCACCTGACACCTGAGCATGTGTGACTCACCTGACACCTATGTATATATGGCTCGCCTGACACCTCCACATGTGTGACTCACCTGACACCTCCACATGTGTGACTCACCTGACACCTGCACATATGTGACTCACCTGACACCTGCACATGTGTGTCTCACCTCACGCCTGCACATGTGACTCACCTGACACCTGCGACTCACCTGACACCTGCAAATGTGTGACTCACCTGACACCTGCACATATGTGACTCACCTGACACCTGTGTATATGTGACTCACCTGACACCTGCATATATATCACTCACCTGACAACTGCCCATGTGTGATTCACCTGACACCTGCACATTGATGACTCACCTGACACCTGAACATATGACTCACCCGAGACATGCTCATATATGTGACTCACCTGACACCTGCACATATATGTGACTCACCTGACACCTGCACATATATAACTCACCTGACACCTGCACATATATAACTCTCCTGACACCTGCACATATGTGACTCACCTGACACCTGCACATGTGTCACTCACCTGACGCCTGCACATGTGTGGCGACACCTGCACATATGTGACTCACCTGACACCTGGGAATTTGAGACTCACATGACACCTGCGGATATGTGACTCACCTGACACCTGCGGATATATCACTCACCTGACACCTGTGTAATATGTGACTCACGACACCCTGCACATATATGACTCCACCTGACACCTGCACATATAAACATCACTGACACCTGCACATTATAACTCACTGACACTTTGCACATGTGTCACTCACCTGACGCCTGCACATGTGTCACTCACCTGACGCCTGCACATGTGTCACTCACCTGACGCCTGCACATGTGTGACTCACCTGACGCCTGCACATGTGTGACTCACCTGACGCCTGCACATGTGTGACTCACCTGACACCTGCACATATGTGGCTCACCTGACACCTGCACATGTGTGACTCACCTGTCACCTGCTCATATATGACTCACCTGACGCCTGCACATGTGTGACTCACCTGACACTTGCACATGTGTGACTCACCTGACACCTGCACATGTGTGACTCACCTGACACCTGCACATATGTGACTCACCTGACACCTGCACATATGTGACTCACCTGACAACTGCACATATGTGACTCACCTGACACCTGCACATATGTGACTCACCTGACACATCCACATATATTTGACTCACCTGACACCTGCTCATGTGTGACTCACCTGACACCTGCTCATGTGTGACTCACCTGACACCTCTACATGTGTGACTCACCTGACACCTGAACATATGTGACTCACCTGACACCTGTGAATATGTGACACTCCTGACACCTGCATATATATCACTCACCTGACACCTGTGTATATGTGACTCATCTGACACCTGCATGTATGTGACTCATCTGACACCTGCACATATGTGACTCACCTGACACCTACGACTCACCTTACACCTGTACAAATATGATTCATCTGACACCTGCACATGTGACTCACCTGACACCTGCACATATATGCGACTCACCTAACACCTGCACATATATCACTCACCTGACACCTGCACATATATGACTCACCTGACACCTGCACATGTGTGACTCACCTGACACCTGCACATGTGTGACTCACCTGACACCTGCACATGTGTGACTCACCTGACACCTGCACATATGTGACTCACCTGACACCTTTACATGTGTGACTCACCTGACACCTGGGAATATGTTAATCACCTGACACCTGAACATGTGTGACTCAACTGACACCTGCATATATGTGACTCATCTGACACCTGCACATGTGTGACTCACCTGCATATATGTGACTCACCTGACACCTGCACATGTAAGACTCACCTGATGCCTATGTATATGTGACTCACCTGACACCTGCACATGTGTGACTCACCTGACACCTGCACATATGTGACTCACCTGACACCTGCACATATATGTGACTCACCTGACACCTATGTATATGTGACTCACCTGACACCTGCACATATATGTGACTCACCTGACACCTGCACATATATGTGACTCACCTGACACCTGCACATGTGTGACTCACCTGACACATTCAGAGTGCTTTTCCCGCTCCTTTCGTCCGGGGTGACTATGACCTTACAGATGTATTCTCCATCATCACTGAACTGCACCCGCGGGAGGTAAAGTGCGGCATTTCCTCTATGTATTTCCTCCTCTTCCTCCATATAAGCTCCGATGCGGTTGACCTGCGGGCGTCCGGGGATATAACTGTACACATCAATACTTTTTCCATTCTGTGATTTGGTCCAGGAAACAAAAAAAATTTTTTTCCCGGTTGAGAAGTGGGAGTATCACAAGGGATCATCAATTGTCACCTCTCAGCACCGAGATCCGAGTCCTTCATAGGGGACTCTCAGCCCATCTAAGGAAACGGAGGAGATACAACATAAAAGTATCCCCCAAAAAACCAGAGCAAGGTCTGCCCAACCCCCAGGCCCCCCCTGTAGATCCCACGGGGGCCCACCATGGGCAGAGCTGTTCCCAGGCTAAGTTGCACTCAGGGCAGGGTGAAGAAATTTCTCCCCTCTTCCCTTAACATAATGCGACACAGCGCAACATCACCAGCCAAATCCAAAATGTACAAAAAGCTTTAACACAATGTTCTACGTATAAATCTACTAAAAAAAAAGTCATACATTTTACCAAATAAACTGCTAAAACCAAAACCCAGAGTCCCAGGCTAATAGTGCCAATATCCTTCTAAAAACATATTCCCCAGCACACAGTGACCGTTAATCCCAAACCACCCCATGACCACATTTCACCACCCACTTAGTTATTAATACCAAAAACACCTTTATCACAAAAGGGCGACATGTATGATCGGCTTCTCCTGTTTTTTTTGGGTAACCTGCGCCTCCCCCGGGGGGGGCCCAAAAAAAAATTTTTTTCCCCGCTGTGGGACGCAGGGATGCGGTGTTAGGGCAGCGTTCCCCCACTTTCAGCTGCCCCCCGCATGAAGGGGCGGGCAGTGGGGGGCGGTGTACCCGGGGTGGGTGTTCCGGGGGGGGACGCGCCGCGCTCAAAAACCCGAGGCATGTAAAAATGGCGAGTGGCGGGAGCGAGGCGCGGGGGCAGCGTGGGAAAGCTCCGACAGGCAGCCCTGGTTTTTTTTTGGCCCTAAATGCTCCGGCGGAAGTGAACCCAAGATCGGAACTTAGAAAAAGCTTCCCAAAAGGGATCGCAAGAAAAAATCTGGCGCTCCGCTCCGTGCGCAGGGGGTTAGGGGATTCCGAAAAAAAAAAAAAAAACGCAGAAAAAAGCTCAACCTCAAAAAAAAAAAATTTTAACAAAAAAATCACTTTCTAAACAACTACAAAGGCGCAATATCCCGAATTAGGAATTTGGGAAAATTTTGGCGGCATAAACCGGCCAATCAGGGAAAAAGGAAACGACGGTGAACCCTTAAAAAACCCATGGAGAAGTTTTTAAAAAAACCCAAACAAATCAAAGGTGGGAAGTTTTAAAATACAGTAAAAAGACAGAAAAAAGCTGATTGGCTTAGTAGCAGGGGGGTTTTGGGTATCCCAAACCAATCAGGGGAGCCAGCTATTCCCCATTGTAATTTTAAAGGAGAGATCGGCGCTCTGAAAAACTCGGCTTTTAGGGGCCTGCGGCATTAAGGGATGAAAAAAAAAATTATTTTTAATTTAAATGTAAAACATTTTCAATAAAGGGGCAAAAACCCTTTTTACAAAAAAATCAGTTAAAAAACCCCGAAAAACGCGTTTGTCGCCGAGACCCGGCGAATAGGGGAAATTTCAAAAGATGAAATTTCCGGGGAAAAAAAAAGTAATTTTAATTGTTTAAATATTTCTTTTAAAAGGGGCGGCATAAACCCCCAATCAGAATAGGATATTTAAAAGGGGCCCTTTGGTTTCCCTTTTTGGTTTGGGTGGTTTATGCCGACCAAAGAGAAGAGGGTTAAACTATTTTGAATTACTGTATTTCCCGGGGGGGTTTCTCTATTTCAATTCCCTTTTGCCCGGTTTTCGGCGACAAAGCGTTGTTCGGGGGGTTTAACTGATTTATTTGTAAAGAAGGGGGCTGCTCTTTATCCCGATTTTTGTTTGACACTTTAAAAAAAATGATTTCTTTTTTAATACTTCTTTTCCCCACGGGGGCTGAGGGCCCAGATTTTAGAGCGCCCTCTCTCCCTGGGCTAAAGGGAAAAAGTAGCTCGCACTCTGAATTTGGGTGGGAGGAACCGAGCACCCCCTAGCTCAGCCAATTTAGCTCTTTTTTTGTCTTTTTTCTGTATTTTGAAACTGTCCCCTTTGATTTTGATTGGTCAAAATTCCCCATAGGATTTAATAGGACTTTTTTCCCCTCCTATTTGATTTGGGAAAAACTCCTTCTAGGTTAGAATGGGGCCCCGTGCTCCTATTCCGGGTGGTAATTGTTCTCCCTAGGATATAAAGGGCCCCGGGCGCTCCTCTTCTGATTGGCTTGGGTTTTTGCCGACCAATGAGAAGAGCTTTAAACAATTTGGGAAATTTCTGTTTTTCCCGGCAATTTCTAAAACCCAATTCCCTATTAGCCCGGTCTCGGGGACAAATGCGTTGTTCGGGATTTTTTTTAATGTATTTTAGAAAGGTTCAGCTCCTTTTTTAGAGAAAATTTTACATTTTTTTTAAAAAAGATTTTTTTATTCACCCCTCCATGCCGCACGGCGCTGGCGCCCAGATTGCATTGCACCCATTCTCCATAACTACAAAAGGGAGAAGTAGCTCGCGCTCTGTTTTGGGTGGATAGCCTTCT